>JAFVLL020032284.1:12500-17637 GCA_021397915.2 Tor tambroides | reverse complement strand
GGCAGTTGCTAGGGCGTTCGTGATGGTAGCTAGGCAGTTACTAGGGCGTTCATGGTGGCAGCTAGGCAGTTGCTAGGGATTTTGTGGTGGTAGCTAGGCAGTTGCTAGGGCCTGGGCTTTTGCTAGGGTGTTCATGGTGGTCACAAGGCAATTACTAGGGCGTTCATGGTGGTCGCTAGGCAGTTGCTAGGGCATTCGTGGTGGTCGCTAGGCAGTTGCTAGGGCGTTCGTGGTGGTCGCTAGGCAATTACTAGGGCGTTCATGGTGGTCGCTAGGCAGTTGCTAGGGCATTCGTGCTGGTCGCTAAGCAGTTGCTAGGGCGTTCGTGGTGGTAGCTGGGTAGCCTCTAGGGCTTGGGCAGTTCTTAGTGGTAGTTAGGCAGTTTCTAGGTCTGTGGTCCTAAGAAATTAGTTGAATTTTTTTCCTAATGTTTTTTTTTTCCCACTAAATGCTGTTTTAACTAAATAATAATGATTTGAACTTGGTGTGTATGAGGGGATTATAATGAAATTTGAACAATAATTATAGTTCTATGATATGTTTTACAGAAATTCAGTGTTGTCTTTTTTGTCTCCTGAGAGCGTTTTCTGCTTCATGGAAATCACAGGGCCCTATAGGTGTTACAAATGGTTGCTAGGGCATTGCTAGGTAGTTGCTAGGGTGCTTCAGGTGGTTGCTAATTTGTTGCTAGAGTGTTTTGGGTGTCTGCTAAGATATTGATATATGGCTGCTAGGGTTTTTTTAGTGGTAGCAGTAGCTGGGTGTTGTAGATGGTTGCTAGTTCGTTGCTACCTCAGTCTTTCACTCAGATATCAAAGCTCAATTTTGGGTTAACTGTAGTTCTGTAATAATTTTCTGTTGTTAACCTGTAATTTTTTAGTTTTACAGCTGCAGAAACAGTTAAAAATACAGTAAGTTTGTTTGAAATTGTTAAATTCTACATACAGATGTTTTTTTTTAACTCGTCTGTGTACCTTTGCTTCACTCTGTCTGTTTTCAGAGATGGGAACTCGTGTTCCTGTGTAATGTTGTCTGTAAACACAGCGGTCAGATGGCTTCTGGGAAGTGCTCCCGGCCGGAATACCTGAGCGTTATGCTGTCAGTCTGATTTGTGGGCGGGGCCTCGTGGGCAGACCCTGTGAAGCATCGTGGGAAGGTTTCCACTGTCATTTCGGAATGTAGTCGCTCAGTTTAACCTGGTCAAATTTGGACCTGAGATGAAAGATGCATGACATTAAAGTGCTGATCATAAATTAGATCATGTTTATATTCAGAAGATTCTTTAGAACAGCTTGATACAGTAATAACTCACTTCTCTACTTCGCATCACTAAATGTTGCAGCCGGAACATTTGAGGACAGTAGAGACCACAGGTTCTGTGCCTTTATATGGATGAACACACACATTAAAGGAACATTTGCTGAGAATTTACTCACCCTCAAACCATTAAAGATGTAGATGAGTTTGTTTCTTCATCAGATTTGGAGAAATGTAGCATTCATCAGTTGTTTGCCAGTGGATCCTCTGCAGTGAATGGGTGCCGTCAGAATGAGAGTCCAAACAGCTGATAAAAACATCACAACAATCCACAAGCAATCCACTCCACTCCAGTCCATCAGTTAACATCTTGTAAAGCGAAAAGCTGTGGGTTTGTAAGAAACAAATCCATCAAGATGTTTTTAACCTCAAATCGTTGCTTAAAAACATGAGTCCATAATCCATAATAACGCTTCCTCCAGTGAAAAAGTCCATCCCCTGTCCATTCCTCTCACATCAAAATCCACAACATATTTGTTTAGAGCTGTTTTTGCTTGAACAGTCCTTGATCTGTGTGTATTTGACTTTTTCACTGGAGGAAGCAATTTTATGGATAGAGGACTCATATTTTGACTCATATTTGTAACAATTTGAAGTTGAAAGCATCATAATGATGGATTTGTTTCTTACAAACACACAGCTTCTCACTTCACAAGATGTTAACTGTTGGACTGGATAACTTGTGGATTATTGTGATGTTTTTATCAGCTGTTTGGACTCTCATTCTGACGGCACCCATTCACTGCAGAGCATCCATTGGTGAGCAAGAGATGCAATGCTACATTTCTCCAAATCTGGTGAAGAAACAAACTCATCTACTGTACATCATTAATGGACTCTGGGAACATTATTCACTTTGTGCTTTATTCTAGAAATGGTATTTCAGTTGCAGTGAATTTAAGGCAGTGTGTTTGTATGATGCACTTGTGTGTGTCTTTTTGGACGGTTTCGTTTCCTCTTTGGTTCAGAACAGTCACAAGAGTTCGCAAATGGCATAGTGCATATTAAAATACACAGACATGTAATGGTGCCAAGCTGCAGAGCTCGTCTCTGAGCAGGAAGTTGGTCGAGAGATTTCAAAAGTGAACCATTCACGTGCTTGTGTGTGTGTGTTCCTGTGCAAACAGCAATCGTCTCTTGTGTGTCATGTAGAGATGAACAGGAAGCTGTTGCTGTCGTTCTCTCTGAGCGGAAGCCATCGCAGTATGTGGTGTCAGTGGCTCTAATAACAGACAGAACCGTGTTTGATCTGAGGAGAGGAGGTGATGGACAGTGAAGGAGACTCAGGAGATTGTTCGCTGGAGGAGTTTCCCTCCAGCCCAGTGGAGGCCGAACATGTGGTAGGAGTTCAAATCCTGATCGACTCAAGTCGTTCCAAACCTGTATGAATTTATTTTTTCTGTGGAACATAAAAGACGTTATTAGAACATTGGAGTTACTTTAGTGTTTTTAATATACTATTGTATTAGTATTAATAGTTTGAGTTATATTTTCTTTGTCATGTGTTTTTGTCACTTATTTTTTTATTATTATTTGATATATTTCTGTTTTTTTTAGTAAGACTTCATTTTGTTAACGTTAGTTAACTAACATTGAAAAAGACTTTTAAAGCATTTCTTATGTCAGGTGATGTTAGATCGTAATAGATTTCAACATTTACTGAAATCAGAAGCTGTATCTCTTAATATTATTTAACGGACCTGAGCAAATAGGAATTAATAGTTGTATTCTTATCAACTAAAGTTAACAAAGATTAACAAATATTGCAAGAAATGTATTGCTCATTGTTAATGCATTAACAAACACAAACTAATGGGACCTTATTGTAAAGTATAGCTGTTCTTATTAACATTTATTTCAGTTATAGTTTGTCATTTTAGTACTTCAACTTAAACTAAATGAAAATTGTTGCCTTGGCAACTAACTTAAAGGTTTCATTGAATTTTTCATTTACTTCTTTTAGTGCTGGGCAACGATTAATCGTGATTAATTGCATCCAAAATAAAAGTTTTTTTGTACACAAAATATGTGTGTGTACTGTGTATATGTAACTATGCAAACATGCAGGTATATATTAAAGAAAGATATGTTTATATATTAAATATATTTATATAATATAAATTATAGGACTATAAATTTATACATGTAAATATTATCAAATATGTAAATATTGTATGTGTGTCTTTATATGTACATAATAAATATGCACAGTACACACACATGTATTATATAAACAAAAACTTTTATTTTGGATGCGATTAATCGTTGCCCAGCACTATTTTTTTTTTAGTTAAAGTTGTTGGACTCCACTGACTTTTAATAAAAAAAAAACACTCAGGCATTTAATAAAATATCTTCTGTGTTCTTTGCTTTATTCTTAAGTCTAAAAGGTTTGAAACGTCATGAGAGGATGGATTAATGATGACAGAATTGACATTTTTGGCTTAATTAACCCTTCAAGGTCTGAATTAAACCTTTGAGAGCTGAAGATCATTATGATAATGACTGATAGCTGTTGTGATTTTGCATTTCTGATGTTTCTGAGCTGTGTTTGTATTGAAACTAAAGCTGCTCAGAGCTTAGAAGTGTTCACAAGACATTCAACTTCCGTAATGTGACGTGTTTCTGAGCGAAACAGGATATAAAGATAAAATTAGGACAGGACTTGTTTTTTTTTCTGAATAAATGAGTGGATGGTGAACGTGTCTCTATATGAAGTTGTTTGATGAATAAGATGGATTGACGACATGAGAAGAAAAGGAAAGTCGTTGCAGAGGAGGAGAAATATATATTGATAATAATTTGGTGTAGGATTTACAATTTTCACTCAAAAATTGCTAGTAAATTTCACAAATAATTACAAAGAAACAGCAAGTAAAATGTTGAATTAAACATGAGAAACTGAAATAGTGTTTTGTAAAACATACTCCCAATAATCTTTGTTTTATTTACAATTTTACAATTTTATTTACAATTAGAAATGTTTATATGTTTGCGTGTTCATATTAAGATCTCTGATGGCAGACTTTGAGATCTTGGCTAAATTTAGACATTGAGATCTTTTCTGAAACTTTAGAGGAGATAAATGTGAGATTATTTGGGTCTTTTTGAAAGAAGAAACATCTGAGAAGCTGGAGACTTCAGCAAAACTCCACTATTGAGATTTTAAAGAGATTTCATTGGGGTTTTTCTTTCCTACATGTTTTATGTGTGTGTTGAATGTACTGAAGTAACTTCTCCTGTGTGTTTTGTAAGTGAGCTGCTCATGGCAGAACTTCCTTATTGAGTCACAATGTTCATGTGTGTCATTCGCTGTCTGTCAGCTGAAATATAAAGCGGCTGTTTCTGTGGTGTCTTGAGTCTGGTACCTGCTCTGTTTACACTGCCAGACATGTGTTTAGTCTTTAAATGGCTGTGCGAACTGCACAAGTGTGTTATATTTCAACTGGGTGATGTTTGATTACAGTTCAGCTCAGTCTGTGTGATTCTCAGTGTCTCTTGTGTCCGTATTGGCCAACCAAAACAAAACACAAAAGAGAACTTCTGTATGCGGGTCGACAGTCAGTTACAGTATCCATGATGATAAGGTTTCTCTTGATGTTGTTGACTTCCTCTGCATGAGCGCTGAACCGCAGAGCTGCCCTTTGATTCTCCTCACACCGCCGCTGACTCATTACTGAGCGCTAACAAAGACTACAACAGTAGTTTCAATTACAGCTGCAAAGACTAATTTAAAAGCACTTAATTTCACTAAAACTGTATTAGATCCTCTGTAAAGCCTTGTTGTACTTGAAGTTATTCAAGAAATTATTGCTTGCTG
>JAFVLL020032284.1:0-7500 GCA_021397915.2 Tor tambroides | reverse complement strand
GGAACATAATAATAACAAGGAGAAGATCTAAATAAAATAAGAAAAAAAACATTATAACAATTTAAACTTAAATAAACAGTGTAATAAAATAAAACATGTAAACATTTGTTACCTCAGTGTTTGACATATAAACACATACATGCTGAGGATCACTGTGGTAGACACACTGAGGTCAGACATAATAAACTCATTACACACATTCACCATCTTTCTCTGTGGTTCTTTCTGTCTATCTATCAATCTATCCATCATTCAATCTATTCTGTCTTTCTGACTCTGTCTCATTTTTTACTGTCTATCTATTTATCGTTCTGTCATTCTATCTATTGTTCTGTCTATTCATACATAACCTCAGTCTGCCAGCATTGACCCTTGACCCCTCCTGTTTCTCCTAGGATTCGGATGGTTTGTCCGTCCTGGAGCAGCTGGGACTGGACCAGAACTCTGATTTCTCGGACTCCAGCGTGCAGCAGCGGCTGGACGAGCAGCGAGAGAGGATCCGGAGGGAGATCCGGAAGGAGCTGAAGATAAAAGCGGGCGCGGAGAACCTGCGGCGGGCCACCACTGACAAACGCAACGCCCAGCAGGTGGAGAGCCAGTTACGCAGCTCCAGCCGCAAGCTGGACTCGCTCCACACTCAGCTGCAAGAGCTGGACGCCCACATCGTGGTCAAGGGTCACGATGACAGCAAAGGTCAGGGGTCATCATTATTATCTTATCTTTAAGACTATGTGCAATAAATGAGCATTATTGATGAGTGAATATAAATCTTCAGGGATGCTGTGATTTGTTGATTTATATATATTTACAGTCCTCATAATCCTGTTAGACCGTGACCCCAGATGTATGTTTGACCCTGTCTTTGACCCCCAGATGACCTTCAGTCTCTCCGGACGCCGGGTCGCTCCTCAGCCAATCAGGACAGGATTAAGGCTCTGGAGCGACAGCTCAACATTGAACTGAAGGTCAAACAGGGGGCAGAGAACATGATCCCCATCTATGCCAATGGGGTTACCAAGGTGCTGAACATCTATAAACAGGATCTCTCTGAATGTCTATGTATGTGACTGTCCATCTGACTTTCTATTTGGATTTGTGTCTCTCTGACTAATCTAATAGGGTGTAACGATACACGTATTCGTATTGAACCATTCGGTATGAGGCTAATCCTATTTGGAAAATAAAAGAGCATAAAGTCTGTGAAATATAATGTTCTCAGTGCCACTGCACTCAACAAGGCAGCCCAAACGACGTAACAGACAATGTGCTGTCTGCCCAGTGGCGTAACGGACGGGCACGCAGGGCACACACTGCTAAAGGCGCCACTATAACCTCCCCTTGCTGGGTTGCGTCAAAAGACGATGATCTTGTATCGACGATTGCCGGAGATATTGTCAAAAACATCAATTATTGACAATATTAAGAGAATTTGGAATTTCCAATTAGTCCTGTTACGTTTTTATTTTTATTAGGCCTATTATGATTATGAAGTTACTTTTGTTATTAAATTAAAATTACAATTAATGTTCCCCGCAATAATTACCACATAACTGATGTGCTGTGAGGATAATTAGAGATTAGGCTATTTACTCCTCAATTTTATTTATTTTATTTATTTATTACAGGGACAATGCATATTAATAAACATTTCTGTCAATATGCCAGAGTTAGCCAGAAGGCTGTTTTTCACCTGCAGTCCCAATTAAAATGTTTTTACAAATGGTCTTTTAAAACAGGTCTATTATACAATGAATTATAGGCATCTAATTAAAATATTAACACTGCAGTCATCAATAAAAATCAATGAAATAAAAGCTTTATTTCAAACACTGACTTTCAAAAACACAAAAAAAATTTCTTCTCATTTTTTTTTCACTATTTACGGGGCACAAGAGAAAATATTAAGGGAATAAATTAAAGCAGTTAGCTATATACCGTTATCAGCATATGTTGAAGTAGATTCGTCTCTGGTCGTCTCTGAGAGAATATGCTTTGTCAGATGCTGAAAGCTCCATCATTACTCCATCATTCTGTTTTTATTTTTCATTTCTGCATAGTGAATTGACTGAGATTGAGACGTTCACCGGCATAACTCTTTTGCAAAGTTTGCACATTGCTTGTGTGATATCCATTGGCTCGCCTTCATGGTTTAACAGAAATATTTCCAACATTGTGCCATAATCAATTAGCACCCCAACCCCCCCCCCCCCATCGAAAACGTACCACTGCGTCGTATCGAACCGAACTGTGAATTTGGTGAACCGTTACACCCCTACTATCTGTCTATCTGGACATCTCTGTCTGTCTATCTATATGTCTGTCTGTCTGTCTGTCTGTATGTCTGTCTGTTTGTCTATCTATCTATCTATCTATCTATCTTTCTGTCTGTCTATCTGTCTGTCTGTATGTCTGTCTGTTTGTCTGTCTGTCTATCTATCTATCTATCTATCTATCTATCTATCTATCTTTCTGTCTGTCTATCTATCTATCTATCTATCTATCTATCTACCTACCTACCTACCTGTCTGTCTGTCTGTCTGTCTGTCTGTCTGTCTGTCTATCTGTCTGTCTGTCTGGATGTCTATCTGACTATCTCCATCTATCCATCTTTCTGTCCTCCAGGATAAAAAGCTGCTTCAGTCAGCTCAGCAGATGCTGCAGGACAGTAAGACGAAGATTGACATCATTCGAATGCAGATCCGTAAAGCCATGCAGGCCACCGAACAGACAGACGACACTCAGGGTATGTCTCAGCGCTACAGACATGTTCTGTCTGTCTCACTCCGACAAATGAGCGTTTATCAGCTTAACATGATCATACAGCTCTTCAATGGCTTAAACACAGTGTAAAGATCCTTTACCATTACTTTTCTCTGTTTGCCTCTCTGGAGGGAGTCTCATCTCACATAGTCAGATTTCTTAAGCATTAATCTTTCCATAATACATCTCAGATTCACTCAACAGTGATATTGTGACATAAGGCTACTAAAATGATTTCCACCCAGTGTAATATTTCCAGTGTTGTTGAGTAGCTAGTTACACGTAATGCCATTACGTAATTTAATTACAAAATACATGTAACTGTAATCCATTACAGTTACTGAGAAAAAATGTGTAATTACAGTTACTTATGAAAACGTTAACGATTACAAATGGGGTTACATCTGAATATTTTCTATAAAAAATTAGGATATGTTAAATAATATTATTTTGTTGCTTTGCCTGTTTTTGACATGCACAGTGCTTGTGCATTGAACATATGCATTTTTTGGCTGTTGTATAGGAAAGAGCTCTGTAAAAAAAATCAATTTTTGGATGTACTATCCCTTAATGAAGCTATTTCTCAGTGCCTTCATTGATAGAGAGTGAAAGAGTCAGATTTAAAGAAAGACATGAGATGTAAACAGAGAGATGAGAGCTGGAGATGTTTGAGAGATGGAGGGAGGAAATGGACGGAGCTGAAGCGTGCGGCTCTAATGGACTCTAATGGCGTGTTTCGGCACTGAAGTCTCATGTGTCCTGGGGCTGGACGGCCGCGGCTGGTTAAGAATAGATTTATTAATGCCGCTCCACCCTTCGGCCATCAGCGTCCATCGGCAGACTGCTCAAGAATGATGTTTGACATCCTGTGAGGGGATTCGAGGATGGGTCTTTGCAGTTTCACTTAATAATTCTTGTTGATCAGTGACATCTGTCTTTTTAAATTTGGTGATTATTCTGCTCTTCCAGAGTCTTGTTTAAGGTCAGAGACATTAATATAATGTCCATGAGATCTTGTCGTGTCAGTTCGATTCATCGTAATGTTGATTCTAAGAGCTAAAGTGCTAGAAATCACGGTTCACGTCACTTCTGGTTCGTCATTTTAGAAATGGAAAGTCAGATTGCCTGCACTGCTCTCTGGCTGTATACTGCACTTTTTGGCAGCTTTAGTCATTTATATTGGTGCCCCATATATACTGTGCATGGCATAATTACTGCATACTGTGAATACACAGCAGTATGAGCAGTTTGCCATTCTGAATATAACCTGCAGGTTTGTAAGTAAAAGGTCTGTTGTTCATTAGCTGCTGTTTCAGTCAGCTAGAGGGTTAGTTAGGAGGTCCATGTCTAACCTAGTGTTATTTAGTTTCATTAATTTACTATTATTGTGTTTATTAATATTTAATTTTTTTTAATATATGTTCTGTTTTCATCTTAGTTTAGGCTTTAGTAAATTTGTTGTGTGTTTTCGTTTTTATAATTTTTTTGTCTGTTTTTGTTTTTATTATTTTTTGTCTGTTTTAGTTTTCAGTTTTAGTCATTTTTATGTTTTAACAAACTTATTTTATTTCATTTCAAATTTTCGTTTAGTTTTTTATTATTCAGTTAACATTCATTTTTAATGTTTAGATTAAGTTGAAGTATTTTGTTGTTGGTTTTTTGTTATTTTTATCATTTTTCCTTTTTATTTCAGCTTAGATTTCAGTTTTAGCAATTTCTGTTCAGCTAAATGATCAGCTAAAAACTGATATGAAAGAATGAAATGAAATGTAAATTTTTTTAAAAAATATGTATATTTTATTTAATTAAAGTTTATTAAAATTTTTATTTTTTTATTTTTATTTTTTTTTACTAATTAGTTTTAGTATTTTTTATTTCAGTCTCATTTTAGTTTTCAGTTTTACACATTTTAATTCTTCAATGTAAACTACATGAAAATCAGAAATGTTGCTGTGATAACTAACTGAAATAAAATAGGTTTACTTTTTATTTTAGTTAAATGTCAAATAATGTTTGTTTTAGTTTTAGTGTAAGTTTTAGTTATTTTGTTGTGTGTTTTTGTTGTTTTTATCTTTTTTTTATTTCACTTAGTTTAATTTTCAGTTGTAGTCCTTTCTGTTCTTCAACTTGAACTTATATTACATTACATTTAATAATTTAGCAGACGCTTTTATCCAAAGCGACTTACAAATGAGGAGAACAATAGAAGCAATCAGACCAATGAGAGAGCAACAGTAAACTAACTAGTAAAGTGCTATGACAAGTCTCAGTTAGTCTAGCACAGTACATGTAGCCAGGGTTTTTTTATAATATAAATAGAATAGAATAGAATAGAATAGAATAGAATAGTATTAGCACTTTTACTTTAATTAGCTGTCACAGCAACATTTCTGATTTTTATTTAAAGTTGTTTCAGTTGTTAAACATTCCTAATTACAATCATAAATCAAACACAAGCTCATTACAGATTTTTACTCTTGTGGTAGTGTGTGTGTCTATTAATAGCATCACCCAGCAGGATCTAACGTGTGTGTGTGTGTGTGTGTGTGTGTGTCTCTGCAGGTAAGCCGGATCTGTGTGGGGTGGAGCTCCGTATCGAGGAGCTCTGGCATCATTACCGTGTTGAACACGCCATGGCCGAGGGCGCCAAAAACATGCTGAGACTTCTGGGAGCTGGAAAAGCACAGGACAAGAAGGCTATCGCTGAGGTGTGAGAAACACATGGACCTCCTCCAATACCTCAGGAGAACCAAAAGCTGACAAAAATGACACACAGAAGTTGGCATTTGTTTGGATCGGGGGAACGAAGGTGAAGGCTTTGTTTCTCGTTCTAGGCTCAGTCTCGTCTCAGCGAAGCGTCCCAGCGCTTGGATCTTCTGCGAGTGTCGTTAGAGCAGCGTTTGGTCAATCTGCCGGAAGATCATCCGAAAGTGTGTCTGATTAAGGAGGAGTTGGTGTTGGCGTCATCCTCGGCCTTCAGCTCGCGTAACAGCGCCCCCTATGTCCACAATCAGTACAGCACCCTCAGCAAACCCTCGCCGCTCACTGGTAAATCAGTAACTGTGACACAAACCTGTCCAACAACAACAACATGACTCATATTTCACTCCAAAACCAACAGAAAGAAAAAAATGTTTGCTTATATATATATATATATATATATTCATATGAAATCTAAAATGCATATAAAAATCAAACATTTCTTAAAATATTAATTTAAATAAAATTATTAATGTAAATTTCATTAACACATTTTAACTGTAATTCTGAAAAGGTAATGTGAAAATCTCAGTTGATTATGATATTTTATTACTATAAACATCAAAAGAAAGAAAAAATTGTTTGCTTTAAAAAATATTTAAAAACAAATCTGCATAAACTTTACTTTATGATAGTAAAGGGGGGAATTCATTCTCACGACTGCAGTGGTTAAAAACAATCATAAATTGATTAAAAATATTAAGATATTATCAAAGGAAATTTAATATTATTTGTTTCCTTTCTTAATTCTTAATTACATTATATAGAAAAACATTCAAAATATTACTTTTATAAAGTAAATATATTTGTATAAATTTAATCATACATTTTATTATTAATAGAAATGAAAAAATTTAAAATTATTATATATTAGCTTTTTTATTTATATTATAATTTTATTCAATTAAACACATTTTATTCAACTGTAATTACTGTAATGTGAAAATACTATTTTGTGAATGCAATGTAAAAAAAAATTGCTATAATAAAACAGACTGTAATACTGATGAATAAATGAAAGTATTTGTACATTATGGTAGTATTATAAATATTCATAAAGGTGAAAACCATTATGCCCGGACCAAAAGACTCATAACAGAATTGAGAACTGAGAATCTTGCAATGCAAAAACTGGGCTCCTAAAAATGGTCCTAAAATGGGCTTCATGTTTTGTTTTGGGTTTTTTAAAACACAAGATTTAATTTCTAGGGTATTTTTGGGTTTTGTGTTGATTTTGTATGAAATATGATCGTGTTTGTGTTTTTATTTCACACGTTTTAGTCGATCATCAAGTAAATAATTGTAATGTAAATGTCATGTCAAATGTGGCGTGCTGATGCTGACCGTGTGACGTGTCTGTCCCGCTCAGGGACGCTGCAGGTGCGTCTGCTGGGCTGTGTGGGCTTGTTGGAGATTGTCCCGGGCCGCAGTCGCACGTCTCCGTTGGTTTTGCCTCACTTCAGTCCTGGAGACGGACGACCCTTCAAACTCACTCTGAGCAGCAGAAACAGCAGCTTCAGCCTGAAGATTCCCAGCAAGAGTGAAGAGCTGTCATGTAAGTGTCCTGTTTAATTCTGTACTGACAGATACAGTTCCAGTGTTTGGGGTCAGTAAGATTTTTTTAAAGAAATGAATACTTCTATTAACCAAGGATGCATTAAATTGATAAAAAATGAAAGTAAAGACATTTATAATGTTACAAAAGATTTCTATTTCGAATAAATGCTGTTCTTTTGAACTTTCTGTTCAATCCTGAAAAATAAAATGTGTCACAGTTTCCACCACAATATTTGGCAGCACAACTATTTTCAGCATTGATAATAATCAGAAATGTTCCTTGAGCAGCAAATCAGCATATTAGAATGATTTCTGAAGGATCATGTGACGTCTGAAGACTGGAGAAATGATGCTGAAAATTCAGCTTTGATCACAGAAGGAGATTACATTTCAAGTTCAAGTTCAAGTTCAAGTTGAGCTTTA
>JAFVLL020032283.1:0-34743 GCA_021397915.2 Tor tambroides | reverse complement strand
TCCGCTTCGCGTCGTGCCTAACAACGCCCTTCAGCCGTGATTTATTCACGATACAGCACGGCCTCGAGTACCTTATTGCTTAAGTGAGCTTGCTCTGCTTGTACAATATTTTGTTTGTTCGCGTCTGTTAATTTTAGTCCTTGCTTGCAAGAGATAAACCTATGAACTTTTATTTTGGCGGAAACTGCAGTTGAGCTTTTATTTTGGCGGAAAACTCCAGCTTCTGTGAAAAGAGGTTTACAAACGCGTCTCATTTCAAATCTAGCGAAGTAGTCAACATTTGCCCATTAAAATGTTGAAAATTATTCTGATGTGAAAACAAAGCGTAACTGGTGCCCGTTGCGTTCTCAGATGCGCGCTAAACTCACAGCACATTCAAAAACAGACTTCGCTGTGGAAGGAGCCGCTCTGAGACCGGATCACGAGCTGATCGCGTGCACAAAGTGCGCGCTTGGCTTTGAAACGCGCAGCGCAAACAGGCTTGATGAAGAGATAAAGCCATATTACGCTTAGTTCGTTTGACGCTTTGCGAAAGCAATGACATGAAACAACGTTAAAGACATTTTATGTTATAATGAAGAGTATAAATATATTTTCGGTTTATTATGAAACTGTGGCGGACTAACTAATGAATGGGAAACACTGCAGTTATCACAGATTGTCAAAGACTGTCAAGCTGTCAAGCATACTAACATTCTAGCCATACACTATAAAATAACTATTGCTGCTGCTCCTTAACTTGATATGTGATTGTGAAATCTTTTCCCACAATGACTTTAAGGACACTGTGGCCCTTCTTTTAAAAACTTCCTTTATGGTCTTTATGTCTTTTAGTGGATAAGACACTGAACAAGTAGATAAGACATTGTACAAAACAATGCAATAAATAGACAATGTCTTTTTGTTGAGATACAGTATAGTGCAACCAGTGTAGTCGACAAACAAATCTAAAAAAAATATATATATATATACTGAATAAAAATGTAAAGTTGAACTTTTTTGTTAGTATACTTGCTCATGACCCCCTTTCACTTTTTTGATCTCCATGTTATTTCCATGCGCATAACTTCTTTCTAAATCTCCACCTCTCTTCATCACAGTGTTCCTCCCTCGGGTGAATTGAAACTTTGATTTTAAAATGGAGCTTCAAAAGTATAATCCTGAAAGACTGATCTTACAAGCCGATTTTAGAAACTCATATTATGTGCATGCCACAATGGTGGTCTAAATGATAAAACTCTATCATCCGTTAATCTTTTTATGAAAGAAGGATGGCTGTAAAAGTTAGCATGTTAAAGCATGAGAGTAATTTAATATGTTTAAGGCCATTAATTTCTAACTGCGTAGCATGTGTACTGAGAGATTCTTATGGATAATTTATTATAAAACAAACCCAGATGGGACATTAAGCTAAATACATTTGCATATATGCTAATATGCAATTAAGTTCAACAAGTGAATTATTACCCACATGTGAACAACTCTCACACATACAAATGTGAATATCAGTGAAGGACTGAAAGTTTACATGTAATATTATGTCCATAAAGTGTTGAAATAGCTGCTTTTTGCTTGAATTATTGCAGCATTTCTGCATTACGCTTTTCTTGTGCGCTTTGATGTATTTTTAGGAATATGTTGCAGATGTCTGCGAGGTTAGGAAGATATGGATATATTTCAGAATTAGCATCATTCACACATGTCCATACATTTCTAAACCCACTAATTGTAAATATTATTAAGTTTACTTTCATTAAAAAGGAATATCACAGGGCTTGACTCCCCAGAAATGTTTGATATTTAAGCATGAATAATGTACAATATTTGAATAAAACTATCTCTACCTATAAAATATATTAAAAAAACTTATACACTTAAAAGTATTCAAGGTATAATGAAAATTTTGTACTTTTTATTTGATTGACAAGTACACCACAGTAACATTCAGAGTCATTAAATTGAAACTTTATGAAAACATAAACAGTTTTCAACCTCAAATGAACACCACGTGTGTTTAAAATAAGATTTTACAAACATTTGTCTATGTTCTTATCACAGACACCCTTGTTTTTCAGTCACACACTGTCAGGTATCTCACCTCACCTGGCTGAAGACTGTATTTAAAGTTTGAGATGGTGAAGTTTGTTGAGCGTTATGAGAATGGTATGAGGTATCATCAAAGTAAAACAGAGTTTCGGAACGCCGATCTGACTATCAAGGTCTCGCTCTTGAGGTCTACAAAGGGTAAGAACTGCAGATGGCATAACAGAAACTGATGCAACCTGGTGCAAGTCTGGCAAACAAAACCATTGTTCTCTATTCAAATAATAAATAACTTAATGCTTGTCATCCTTTTTCTGGGTTAAGCTGGGGAAGCTTTTGTTTCAAAACATGAGGGGTTGGGGATCTTTGTACAATGACTAATGTATCAGAGAAAGCAGCATATGAAGTCAGGCTTCTTAAAAAAAATGATTCCCCTTGATCTAGCCAGAAAAAGTCTTATTGTTCTGTACTTTCTTCTGGGTGCTCCAGAGAACTGCTGTGCATCACACACACACACACACACACTCACACATGAAAGCAGTCTATTTTTATGAGCAGTTATTTTTCTGTTTGCAAAGATGTGGGACAGTATATCCACCTCTGTCTCTGCTTTCGCTCCAGAGGAACTAATTATGTTCCTTTCTTTGCATAATTCAAAACAGTTTATGGTAATGGCAGTGGAAGTGATTGCCTCCTGTTTTTTTTTCTGGGCCAAACAGACACTTTTTTGTGCTAACAACACAGCATTTATTCTGATACACCTAATTAAGTCTACCATCTTCAGTGGACCCCAATATCTCATTTCTCACAGGCTTGAGCCCTGTGTCAGCAAAATACGCTTTAGGATGCTCGCTTGATGCTTTACGTCACAGAGCTCACGCATCTTTTTGATTTTTTTTTTTTTTAATTTCAGACCAGCAACACATGTAGGATGCTTACTTGGAATATTACTTGGATTTGTTAGTAAGGATGGAGAAAAACTGTAATAGAGACAACCTTATTTCATGCAAGTTTACAGTAAAATACTGTTAATCTTCTGGTGCCCCTTGTGTGGCAATGAAATGTATGCACCATATTTTAGTTTAATAATGTTTTTTATTTAATATTTTATAGTTTTAGGGGATTTTATGGTACTGAGTTATATGTATACAGTAGTTATGTGAAACTGAAAAAAAGGTTATAGAAGTTTAAAGGGATAGTTCACCCAAAAATGAAAATGTTGTCATTCTTTACTCACCTTCATATTGTTTCTTTTTTTATATTGAACATACAATAAGATATTCTGAAGAATGCTGGTAATCAGTAGATGGTCCCTATTGACTTCCTTAGTATTTGTTCCCCTACTATGGAAGGCAATGGGGGCCAACAACTATTTGGTTCTTCAAAATTATTCAATTTTTTTTAGTTTGTGTTCAGTATAAGAAAGAAACTTATATAGGTTTATATAATGACAAAAGAGTAAATAATGACAATTTTTTCATTTCGGGGTGAATTATACAATGAACAATAAATTGTGTTATGACAAATGCACATAAATACTATTTTCAAATTGCATATAAAATATACATTTTCCAAAACATGTTTTACTTAAACTGCAACAAAATCAAAGCCGTTAATCCAAATAATTATAAATATGAGATTATCTGTAGATTGGTTTCTTGAAGCATCTTGAAGACGTTGCCACAGTTCTTCTGGATTTTAGACGTTTCTTCATGCCATTCCAGACAGACAGGATGATGATCAGATCAGATCTCTGTGTGGAGCAAACAAAAATTTAACTGGATTTTTACAATTAATGGCAAAATGATTGTTTGGAAATGTAAACTTATATTTCCTACTGACACACTACAGCAAAAGATATAGAAATAACTGACTTAAAACCATTTTTTAGCTGCTGTAAATATTACTGTTCTAATAATTTTTGCCACCACTGTATTTCACTAATGTATGTCAGTACATTTCTGTTTCAAAATGCTGAGTGGCCACAATCCTTATGTGTCTTCAAGCAACAGTGGTGCATGAAGGTTTGTTCGTGTTCTGCTGATATAATGTTCATTAATGTTAGTGACTCAATGGGCTCTTTATGCCTACAGGCATGACCAGACCTACAGCCTCCTCTAACTCCTATCAGAGTGCTTGCCTCAGCATATTAGCATCCTGTGGCACAACTATCATTGCTTTCTTTACTCACAGAACATATTCTCTTTGGCAAACTCCCAAAGCCTATTGCAATAGTACATCACAACACACATGGATGCAGCTAGTTAAATTTGCATCTTGTTGACTTGATTAAATCTAGGCTTAAATTTCCAGGTTGTTGTGGTCAAAATATGTCTCTTACTTTTTCCTCATTTTGAGCCATATGGTGTAGTTATGACATCTATCAGTAGGGGCTAAAAGCTAACACGCCAACTAGTCAAACCTTGACCTCTTTCCTGTGGTAGGGTTGGATGTTATACTCCACAGGATTTTCAGGATAAAATAGGAGTACTCTTCAGTCATAGATTTGCACAGCTGCTGTTCTTTCTTGATACTTCACTGTCTTCATCTTTTGATCAAGGTCTACTTTGAACAGCGGAGAAATATGTAAGGCTGGAGTCTCATGGGCCCAAGAAGTTTCAGAAGAAACTAGCGCCACTCAATAAAAGACTAAACCTACGCCTGGATTTATATTCCACTGGGCAGGATTGCGTGAGAGCTCCCATTTAATAGTCCTTCTCATGATTTTCCCATATCCCTCCACTTTCCTCCTCATCTACTAGACCAGGGTCACCTTAAGTTTCTTAAGAATGTTAGTAATCAATATATAATGTTCAGTGTGAATTCTAAATCATGTTTGGTATCATTTAAATAATCTCAGTGTGATTTTTACATAAAAATCTGTCCTACTTCAGCAGAGTGTCTTTTTTGGACCTTGGGTAGCCAGGGAACTCAAAAATGTTTGAGTTATGAAACAATTATGATAAAGTACACATTTAACACAGGAAAATACAAATTGTTATAACAGTTTTGGTTTTACTCTGATTTGTAATGTTTCTATGTATGTTTCTACATATATTTATAATCTATCTACCCTCCCAACCCTGTATATATATATATATATATATATATATATATATATAGTAGATACAGTGCCGTGAAAAGGTTTTTGCCCCCTTCTAAGATAATGAAAAAATGTTGTTAATCACAGTTCTTTCATGACTTAACAGGAGAGGGCAATTAATATTTCACATAGGGCCAGGCAGGTTTGGACAGCTTTTTTGCCTTAATAAATGAAATCATTATTTCAAAACTGCATTTTGTATTTTGAATTTGAATTTGAAGAAAATGAAAACTAAAAGAATTTCAAATCACATGAGCCAATTTTTTTATTCACAACAGAACATAGATAACATAAATGTTTAAAGTGAAAAAATTTACAATTTTATGCACAAAATGAGCTCATTTCAAATTTGATGCCTGCTACAGGTCTCAAAAGAGTTGGGACGGGGGCATGTTTACCATGGTGTAGCATCTCCTCTTCTTTTCAAAAGAGTTTAAAGACGTCTGGGCATCAAGGTTATGACTTTCTGGAGTTTTGGTGTTGGAATTTGGTCCCATTCTTGCCATTTGCACACACAAACATTATCCGACTTGGCTCCTCCTACTTTTTCTTGTGTTTTTCAGTCAATTTCTTGACTTTTCCTCCCTTATGAACAACACATTTTCGTACACGATAAAGCTCCTTGTGGTTTCTCAGTTTTACCTGTTTGAGCATTCATAAACAATGCAAAACAGGCATTTTGAGTTTCTGCTACTGATTCCTATGGAGAAAAATCACTTCCTGCCCTCCAGCTGCATTTCGTACCACAGCAATGACGTCATGTGCAAACAATCCATATTGTCTAAATTGCCCTATCATCACAATCAGTGGGCTGACAACATCACATCAATGTTTCTGTAACAGTGAAAAATGTATTTTGTTAAACATCTGTTGTATTAAGCAGAAAGGATGAAAATGTTATAACAAAGTTTTCAGAACAAAAAAAATAATTTCTGTTTGCCCTGTAATTTGCGTGAGCAAATAGTGTCATTTTTATATAATGTTTATTATATAATTTTCTTTTTCTATAAATGTGACATACATATACACAGAGAAAACTTGGCCTACTTTACTGGGTTCAGTCTTTGGGTCAGTGATTCTTACAAATGCACCTTGTTATGTAGAAGCACAGCTGTTATAAACAACCCTCTTGGAGAGATAAACCAGAGAGCTATAGTCTCAATTGCAAGAACTGGCATATATCACATTATCTGGATGTATTAAACAGCATAACAGAAAACAAAGCCCTGTTTGTTCAAGTATATCAATCAACCTGACACAGAAAAATTGGCTTAACCAACCGCTTGAGTTTTGGGTAGGACATTCATGAAACCGGTTTGTAAACAGTCTCTATTTTTCTGCTCTGGAAATTGCACACTTCACCTTTAATTAGGCACTTGATCTTCGTACGAGTTTATCATAAAACTCATACTGCAGCATATAAAAATGTTGCAGTGTAAGTTTGTTTTCCGAGAGGCACTTTTTGTATAAACAGAAAATTCTGAATTTTTCATATACTTATGACATAAATCGTTCCAGAAAACAATCACAAACTCTGGATGTGATGCTTTTTTTTTTATTTATGAAGTACTAATTCATTAGTAATATTGCTTATAAACTCTAGATTTAGTCTAAATTGTGAATCACTTCAGTACGTTTGATGCATAATAAATGACATTCTACCAAGTTTAGTATAATCAAATTTTTACAAAGCCAATCTTTGAGTCTCTTTCCTCCTATGAAGCATAGTTTTAATTAGACAAGCAATGAACCATTGAGAGAGGCCTACACACCCCAAGGGCCTAAGGGAGCTTACTGTGAGGACAGAGAATTAAAGGTAAAGTAACCTTAAATACCATCCAACTTTATGAACCCAGATATTCTCCAACCACTATAAACCACTGCTACAGAAAATATATCAACCGCTCAAATATAGAGGTCTGCTGAGCGCAGGCCACTCTTCTCATCTCAACGGTACTTTAAATCAATGCCTTTGATGATCCTGCACTGATTAGACCGTGTGTTTAATGGCTGCGCCTTCTGATTGCGCATGCTGCGATGCTAAACTGCAGGTGTGTTGAATCGCCATTGGCAGATTGTAGGAAAACAAAGAGATTGATTTCAGATTATCACTGCTCTTCGAGGCATTTGTTTCATTGCAAGACAATTGCTCAGTAGCCTAAAAATAAACCCAAGTGTTTAGGCATTTGATTAAGTGGGTGCACTTGAATTTGTGTTTCAAAATACTTTGCTGCCATAAAAATGTTGGACGTAAGAAAAAACTCATAGCTTGTAGGAACTTGAAGTTTGATTTACATACAACGCTCTCCTCCAAAAAGCAAATTTGCCCAAATTTCAATAGATTCAGTGAATGAATAATTCAAGAGATCACGCTTTCAGAAAAAAAGTACATTTACATAAACTCAGTATGAAGTATTAAGATCCACATTCTATCTTCATCTCCAAGCCTCTGGATGAAAAACAGACTGGATAATAGCAGACGGACAAGTCAGAAACTGATCTAAACAATCTTTGCGCCAGTGGCTCAGCATGATGACCCGATCCATCTTTGTTCACCTTGGGATATGCTTTAATGATTTCCCTGCAGTGACCCTTCAAAGGCTGGAGCATCAGTGGTCAAACAAGGTCTTCAAGGCATTCTCTGTTCCCTTGAGACAGAAGACGAAGGGTATGTTGGACCTCTGCTTTGTTAAAAGATTCCCCCATGTTTTGGTTTGGGTTCTGATGGGACACAATTTCTACAGCTGTTATTATGAGCCAATTTCTTAATTGTAACCAGCAGCAAAGGTCATGATGGCTGTAGGAACCTCCTAACCATAGGGCTTTTGGTTTTGGTCAGCTGCCCTGAACTTGGGTCCATTCCACTATCTTTATTGAGCCCAGTGTTTCAGAATACTCAACTAATTATAAAGCCAGCATTCGATTTCCTTTCTTTCTGTCAATGAAACAACCCCATAGAGGTTTATGTGAAGAATTTTTGTGTTTTATCCTCTTATTTCCATGGCATTTGATTGCCCTCAAAGACATTTTTTGTGGAAAGGATTAAATGATTCGGTAAAGTCTTGTTTGCCACGAGTAGAATGGTCATTAGTCAAGTTTATTAACTTCACTCTATGCCTGAGTGGTCCCTCCTACATGATGGCTGTGATTTCAGAGAACCGCACTCCCCCAACCAAGAATCAGCTTTCGCCGGGGGCCGCCATTAGCACCTTCACATCAACAAAAGACCCCTGCAGTCCCTGAGTGTTCAGTCATGAGTCTTGTCGGGGAAGGCCCTACATTTCAGAAGGCCCCTGCTGATCTAAGTCCTGTGACGGAGGCTCCTCTTGTTGGGTCTTGTCTTGAAGGCTGACCCTGAGTTTACTGTCACACTTGCCATGTCTGCTCAAGTTACCCTGCCTGTGTATTCAGTCCCTCAGACTCAGCACCACAGTCCAGGCTTGCCTCAAAACCAGCCCTGAAGCCTGCATTCACCTTAACCTAAACTTTGGTTGAACACACTGGTTTGTAGCGCAAACAGTTTTACAGTTTACTGCACTTTCTTATTCTTCTTGAGACTTTTTTATGGTGGCTAATGAACCGGAAGTCTCGCATATGCACAGAAAACAGTTTACTTCCAAGCTGTAAAATAAGGTGCACGTTAGGCGATTTTGAATTATATGCTGTTTAATGTTTGATGATTCCGTTATTTTACATATGCTTACATATGCACTTGCTTGTTTCATCCAGACATTCAATGCTCTTTCAGAAGATGTGTAATAGCGCCTCTTCTGTATAACAGTGAAAACACGGAGAGCTGGAAAATTCTGTCAATGATGGGTAAAGAGTTAAAATAGTCTTGAAATTCTTGTGGTCTTTTTTCTTCTTCATTAGTCTTGTGTCATTAGTTCCTTGTGCGTTTATAGCCCTTGTGTTTTACCTAAACTAAACTAAATAAAAAATAAATTAAAAAAACTCTCACCCACACAATTTTACCAAAATAAATTCTTCTAGATCAGCTTTTTCATCTACCTTCACTGCCTTACTGAACAAAACACCAACACTGGCTCTCCAATTAAGTCACACTAAAAACAGGAAACATCATTTCCTAGGATGGATCTGTGAATGTGTTCTCTGGGGCAATTAGCTTAGACAGGTTCTCAGATTGCCAACTAATGAGTCTCCTGCACTGGCAGGCTAAACAATAACACAACCAACCCAGACTCATTGGAAAGACGTGCCTATGCGACATTTCTGCAAAATAATATCACGCTGCTTCTTACGTTTTTCACAACACTTTCAAAGATGTCCAGTGAGTAGCAGTAAAAGCTCATTCAGTTTCCGGTGAGAGGTGCTAAAGGGATAATCACATTTGAAAATAACATACCACATACACTAAACCCAACCCCATACCTAATCTGGTGTTAACAAAAGCAGATGTGATATAAAAGTGCATTTGCTGATGCAACTATGCCAGTTTATCTTGATTCTTTTTTTGTACTCTTTCACAGGACTGTTTGAGCACTTTACAACTAAAGTGAAAATTTGTACCGGGTGAGTTACCGAGCAAGTTTACTACATCAAAAAAGCTATACATATGGAGTAGGTTATTTCATGCAAATGTCAAAATATATTAGTTTATAAATCATGCACTATGGTGAAATAGTTTTCAGTTGATAACATTGTATTTTGCAAGGAACCTTGTGAAAATAAGGTTTATTAATGGATAATCTTCCCTGTAATCATAATTTGTGGGAAAAGGAATAAAAGTTGTTGGTGTTTCACTGCCTCTAGTGTTCGTTTCAGCTGGAAACTGCAATAAATTGTATGTTTGATTAGATTGTCAGAAGGAAAGATATTTTCAATTGTCTTCATATAGTAACCTGTTATACGGTGTTTAAAAGCTTTTACAATCCAACTTTCAATCTCAGTTCAAAATGTTTGTTTATACAACAGTTCTTTTTTGAATCTGACTGGCTGATAGGAGTGCGTTATTTTTGTGATAATGGAACTCCAACAGTTTCACCGTTTTTATCACTCCACTTGCAGTATTTCTCACAGCGAGTGTCATAGCAGACACCCAAATCCACTATAATTTGATAAATAATACTGTTTTTGTGTCTTGGAATGTAGTTTTACATTTACGTAATTGTAAGTCTACAGTTTTTAGGTGAGAATGTTCTTGTTTAGACTTCAAATATCCGGTTTGTTAATAAAGGTAAAGTATATTTTAAAATTTGCTTCAACGTTTTCGGAGAGGTGAGCTCCAGAGCGTCAGCGCCCGCTCTGCGCTCATGAACCCACTGAGAGCAGCCTCACCTTGGCTAGGTCCTCAGGAATTTGGCGCTGCCTTTGATTTCTTTATAGTGGTTAAAATGAGATATAATTTGTTTTGAGTAAATCTAATGGGCAGTCTTTGGTCTCATGAATCTATTATTTATTCCAGAGCAAATAGTTCTGGCTGAGGGCAAAATCTCATCACGTTATATTTTATGTAACTTTAATGCTGTATATCACAATGCTGCCCTTGTACTTTTGACAGAATTGCCTAGCAACTTTTATGATGGCTGTTGTTAATAAATATTTGTATTCAACAAATTATATCTTATATAAATAATAATAGTATTTAGCATTGGGAAATGTGTGTGTTCGTGCTGGTGATTTTAGTTACATTATTCCGCCATTAGATGGCGACAAGAGACTGTCTTTATGAATGAGTCAGCAGTGAAGACTTTTATATTGAAAGAGACTGAAACAGAGTTGTAAACAAGGACGTTGTTTTTATTTTCAACAACACCTTGTAATGCTGCATTCAAGCCCATATTTACGTTCGTATACGAACTAGTAAGTCGTGTTTACGACGTAAGGTGCAATCAAGTCACTTTTGTCGGCACAAGATGGTGGTGTACCTTCTTTTAATAAATTACACAAAAATACAGCAAGGTTTGTTAACACTGCTTATAGAAAATGAAGAGCAAAGAATGCACATGAGGTGTGTTTTGCTTTTTATTCATTTTAATCTATGAAGCAACTTTAAACTATCGTATAAAAAACTTGTTATTAATTGTTATGCTACAATCCTGTCATATTTAATTCAAACAGCTTATTTTTCTAAATAAAAAAGCCTGACAATGTCGCTGCTTATTACTTATAAGTATTGTGGAATATCGTTGCATCCATCGATTCCGCCATGTTTCTCATTGACACGCCCCCCACTGGCACAGATTGTCAATTTGAGATTAGAATCCGTGGCAGAAGGAAGTAGTTTGCACAAAAGAGAGTTTTTTAAAGACACTCTGTTGTTGTTTTTTATGTATTTAGACACTCGTGCAGTCAAATGCAATACCACACTTGTAGCCGTATTTCAGCTGTATATCGGCACGCTGTGATTACCTACGGCCGAATCACAGCCATGCTAAAATAGAGCTATACTGCACAGCTACGAGTGTGATAGGCTCATGTAGCAAATAATAATCTTCAGTGAGTAAACCTAAGTTGACAGTAGCAAGGACAGCTCTCTGAAATGTTTAAATAGATGAGGATAGACTCAGGTTATGATTGATTTTGGATGGGTGTGCCAAGGTGGTACTGTATACTATAAAACTTTCTTCAAGTAATTTTAACCACAGAATTTATTTTACTCATAAATCAAAAACCACTATCCTACAAAGCCATTAGAAATTTCAAAGGGAACCCGTGATGAATTAGTTTTCTGTGTTGCCCTTCAAAATTACGTGGCAGAACAGCTCTTTTGGCCAAGATATTTAGCAGAGCAATGCCTAAGGAGTGGAGATCTGCAGAATTTTGTGAATAGTTGATTGAATTCTATGGAAATCGAGCTGCTGCAGATTCCATGCAGGCCTTGGGATAAACTAGACTTGGTATTCTTGTCTGTGATTGAATTTGCCCTGGCATAAATATGGACAGTGGTCAAGCACTATGCTTCACTGCAGTAATCCATATCATAATGTCTCCTGCACAGTAATTGATTTGGCTCCAGGCTGCCACTTGCAAAACACGGATAACAGAGCACATAGCAATCGTAATACATTGTTCATTTCAATTATGAGTCCAAGTTTACATCAATAATGTATTCTTGATATCCTCAAAAACGTGTTCATTGAACTCGCTGACAACAGCGAAATGCATCTACTCGCTGTAGCTTAAAATGTATGTGTTCTTATTATATCTGCTAGCTCATGTTTTGCCTCAGGTAAAATACCAGCCTTTTTCATTAGTTAGTATGCAGTGTAGTTAGTAGTGTCAGTAAAAGCTGTTTTTCTGGAATGGTTTAAACATTTGTTTGCTACTTTAGAATTGCATACGCACATTTAGACACAGTATCAATAAATGTCAATGCTCCTTCATGTATCAGAAATGGGAAACTGCATGTTATACATATATTACTTTATTTACCTTGATTTCAAGCAAAATGTGAAATTTTATGTGCACATTTTATGTCCACATTAAATTTGAGATATCATATTAAGACATTTTGTAATTGAAAGTCCTGGAATCAAATCCTTCATTATGTTTTTTTTTTTTTTTTTTTTTTCTCCAGGCAGAGATTTAAATAAAATTTCTATGCACTAATTTGTATGCTGGGCTGCAAGTAAATTTATGAGTATATTCAAATCAGAGAAGTTGTATGCAGGATATGCATCATTTAGTGAGGAAAACATAACTTACATGAAGAGGAGAGGAAAGCAAAACTGTGGCAAATATATCTCTCACGATCTCAGGAGTGATAAATAAGACTGGTAAATATATCATACCAATAGTTTTTTTTTTTGTTGTTGTTGTTGTTTTTTTGGTGAATAGATGTTGTTGCATATGACTCAATGATTTTGATGTTGTAACCTGCACCAAACATATGGCACAAGGTCACCCTCAATCTCCACTGAAGTCTCCTCTTAGCAAGTGCCATTATTACTGTATTGCATTATATTTAAATTTTACTGTCTTTTTTATTGTCATATTTCATTTTATAGCCTTAATTCTTATGTCTGCCCTATATCCAATGTCTGTACTTTATTCTGCAGTGGAAGCTCCTGTCACTAAGATAAATTCCTTGTGTTTGTAAACCAACTTGGCAATAAAGCTTTTTTCTGATTCTGATTTTAAACCCACCAGCCCCATTGTCATTTAAGGTTTTTACATTATTAAAAACTTCTGAAGTAAAAGTGTTCAGCTTGTGTTATATTCACAGAAAGGCCTAGTGGTTCGCTTGGTTTCGTGTTTCCTTCTGCATTCTCAGACTGTGCAGCCAGAGACTTTGAGGCAAAAAAAAAAAAAAAAAACTTAAAAGAATATATTAAAAATCACTTTTATTACCATGGTATATGTGCAAAACATGGTGTCCTTTGTAAAAAAAAAAGATGCATACTTTAGTGTACTTCTAAAAAGAGCACTTATAATGGAAATAAGGTACACTTAAAACTATATATATATATATATATATATATATATATATATATACAGGTGCATATCAGAAAATTAGAATATGGTGAAAAAGTTCATTTTTTCTTGTAACTTATTTCAAAAAGTGAAACTTTCATATATTTTAGATTCATTACATGTAAAGTAAAATACTTCAAAAGGTTTTTTTTTTTTTTTTTTAATTTTGATGATTAGAACTTACAGCTAATGAAAGTCAAAAATCAGTTTCTCAAAATATTAGAATATTTACATTTGAGTTTCATTAAATGACCATCCCTACAGTATAAATTCTGGGTATCTCTTGTTCTTTGAAACCACAATAATGGAGAAGACTGCTGACTTGGCAATGATCCAGAAGACAATCACTGACACCCTCCACAAAGAGAGTAAATCACAGAGGGTCATTACTGAAAGGTGTGGCTGTTTACAAAGTGCTGTATCAAAGCATATTAAATGCAAAGTTGACTGGAAGGAAGGAATTGGGTAGGAAAATGTGCACAAGCAACAGGGATGACCGCAAGCTTGAGAATACTGTCAAGCAAAGCTGATTCAAACACTTGTGAGAGCTTCACAAGGAGTGGACTGAAGCTGGAGTCAGTGCATCAAGAGTCACCACGCTCAGACGTCTTCAGGAAAAGGGCTACCAAGCCACTTCTGAAACAGAAACATCGTCAGAAGCATCTTACCTGGGCTAAGGAGAAAAAGAACTGGACTGTTGCTCAGTGGTCCAAAGTCCTCTTTTCAGATATAAGTAAATTTTGCTTTTCATTTGGAAATCAAGTTCTGGAGTCTGGAGGAAGACTGGAGAGGCACAGAATCCAAGCTGCTTGAAGTCCAGTGTGAAGTTTCTGAAGTCAGGGATGATTTGGGGTGCCGTGATGTCTGCTGGTGTTGGTCCATTGTGTTTTGTCAAGTCCAAAGTCAATGCAGCCGTCTACCAGGAGATTTTAGAGCACTTTATGGTTCCATCTGCTGACAAGCTTTATGGAGATGCTGATTTCCTTTTCCAGCAGGACTTTAGCACCTGCCCACAGTGCCAAAACCACTTCCAAGTGCTTTGCTGACCATGATATTACTGTGCTTGATTGGCCACCCAACATGCCTGACCTGAACCCCATATGGAATCTATGGGATATTTTCAAGAGAAAGCTCCAACAATCAAGACGAGCTGAAGCTCAATAGTGCCTCAGCATTGCCACAGGCTGATCGCTTCCATGCCACACCTCACTGATGCTGGAGTTTGTGCTAAAGGAGCCCCGACCAAGTATTGAGTGCATAAATGAACATACTTTAAAGAAGTTGGACTTTTCTGTTTTGCATATCCTTTTTTTGATTGATCTTAGGAAATATTCTAATATTTTGAGATACTGGATTTTTGACTTTCATTAGCTGTAAACTCTAATCATCAAAGTTAAAACAAAAAAAAACTTCTTTTTTTTTACTTTACATGTAATGAATCTAAAATATATGAAAGTTTCACTTTTTGAAATGTTACAAGAAAAAAATGAACTTTTTCACAATATTCTAATTTTTTGAGATGCACCTGTGTGTGTGTGTGTGTGTGTGTGTGTGTATATATATAATGTAATTTTAACACACTAGAGTTAAAATTATAATTAAGTACTTTGCATGTGCTTTAGTATGTTAGTCAACACACCAAAATAAGTGTAGTTTAAAACATCACAAAAGATTATTAAAACAATGATTAAAAATGTACTTGAATCTAATACTTTTGATTTGATGTTATTACAAAGTGCTCTTTTTAAAAGTGTAAGTGTGTTAAGAAACATAGTCTTGAAAGTGTCTCTCCTTAAGTACACTTAAATGGCCTTTTATTTCATTAATATTATAATATCTGCAAGTATCTGAAGTACAACTGAGCACTTTAAAAAAAAACAAAAAACAAAACAAAGGATGTTTATATATTGCTTTTATTCTGTCTACAATATGGAAACAGTAAAATAATATCTGTTTTAGATGATTTGCTACCATGTGAAGCTGTGCAGTAAGTCCATGTTTTCTGTGTTTCTGTCAGTGTTAACACATTTTGAGAGGTCAGGCTTGAGTACAGCTAGCTCCAGGGTTTCTCTTTTGTCTCTCGTCATTTTTTCTGTGTATATACAATACGCAGAGCTTCAAGTGTTGCTGTGTGTTTGTGTGCATGTGTACTCCATTTATAGCCTGCTCCAGATATTTGTCCATTTTCTGATATTCCTAGCTTCAAAATAACCTCTTCCGTCGATATCCACTCTGCTCCACGCTGTATTGATCCCCAGCAGATCCAAAGGTGCCTCACCTTCAAAAATGGCCGAAAATAGCTTTGAGCAGTCATACTCTGCTGAGACACCTTCAGTCACCAGGAGAGCTTTGAGAAGTGTCTGCTTCTCTAACATTGGCGGACAGGTTTTCACCGGGTTCACTTGTACATGTGTGACACTGGCAGACAAGCTCTATGAGGCAAGTCAGATGGACAACAAAGGGAAAAATGACAAGGCCTTGGCCCCACATTACCCTGATCACAGTCCGGTGATGGACAAGTCAGCTAAATTAGACACTGGCCGTCAATTTCTGCTCCATTCTAACAGTCTAGAAGGGCTCTCTTTGTTCCCGGGTGTCTGTCACCTCAGCCGTGTTTCAAAGGTCTGGCCATCTATCGAGGTGACAATCATTCCAATTTCTCATCTTGAAATGGTTGATTGACGTCTGACGGGATTAGAAATGAAATATTAAATTTGCTGTTAGGCTGTAGTAAGGGATGAACGTTAGCTAGGTCTTGGAGGAGATGTAACATAAAATATCTGTGCAAAAAGCCTTCATGCATTTTTAAACACGACATGATAAAAGTCGGGCTGCAGCTGGACACCTGTTTTGATTAATAGTTCTTAAATATTTCACTAGTGTGATGTTGATATTTGGTTTATTAAATGTATCAAAGGAATCTTGTCCAGTAAGTTCAAAATGAAATTAAAAAAATAAATAAAATAATAAATGCATAAAAATACTTTAGTTTGTCCAATCTTGTGGACACTAACAAAGTGTTTTACTCATTTTTCCACGTTCTACTCAAAATAAAAGAAAAGAAAAGAAAAGAAAAGAAAAATAAAAAGATTTTGTCCTTTGTAGATATTCAGTATGTTACTTTACTGTAGTAAAATTTCCTCCTACAGTCATGGCCAAAAATATCGGCACCCTCGGTAAATATGATCAAAGAAGGCTGTGAAAATTAATCTGCATTGTTAATCCTTTTGATTTTTTATTTAAAAAAATCCCAAAAATCTAACCTTTCATTGGATGATAAGAATTTAAAAAGGGGGGAGGGGGGGGGGGGGGGATTATTACAACATTTAAAATTATAACATTATTATTATAACATTTAAAAAAATAGTGCATATATTTTTAAATAATAAATATGTAGTAACAATAATAATAATAATTATTATTATTATTATTATTACATAGTTATTGTTGTATTATTATTGTTTTTGTTGTACACATATTTTGATTACAAATATATCTTTTGATTACAAACATATTTGCTTCAAAACAGCATATAATAATAATAATAATAATTATTATTATTATTATTATTATTATTATTATTATTGTTGTTGTTTTGTTGTTTTGCTGTTGCTGCTGCTGTTGCTGCTGCTGTTGTTGTTGTTGTTGTTGTACATACATTTTGATTGCAAATATATTTTAAATATAAACATATATTTGTTTCAAAATAGCATAATAATAACAATAATAATATTTTTTTTTCTTACAAAAATGTAAAAAAAAAAAAAAAAAAAAAAAAAATTAAAGGTGGTTTTTATTCCTGTTTACCCCGCTTTTACTTTTCCTAGAATATTTTTTCATAATAATTATTATTATTATTATTATTATTGTTGTTGTTGTTGTTGTTGTTGTTGTTATACACATATTTTGATTGCAAATATGTTTTAAATATAAACATATTTGTTTGAAAACAGCATATAATAATAATAATAATTGCTATTATTATTATTATTGTTGTTGTTGTTGTTGTTATTGTTGATGATGATGTTGTTGTTGTTGCACATATATTTTGATTGCAAATATATTTTTAATATAAACATATATTTGTTTCAAAAGAGCATAATAATAATAATAATAATAATAATAAATTCTTCTTCTTTAATAAATAAATAAATAAATAATCTTTAAAGGTGGCTTTTATTCCTCTTTACCTCTGCTTTTACTTTTCCTGGAGTAATTTTTCATCTGTTTTTAGACCAAGCAAGTACAGGTTTTGTATATTTCATCCCGCACTGTCTCTTTCTCTGATAGACCTCCTCACCTCCTGTATCAAGCAGACATGATTGCTTGATGTATTCTGGCAGGCCACCTGCCGTCTGCACAGAGAGTTTTCAGTGCTCACACCTACAAGCCGCCCACTCTGCCAGAGCCCCGGTGACAAGAGCAAACACAACTGATCTGATCGCACTCAGCGGGGGCTTGAGAGGGCCAGGGATGTATCGCTCACACCAGCCACATGTTTCTCCTCTTGCCTACGTCATTCTCGCTCCTCTTCAGAGTAATGTGGTCAGACACAGTCAGATTTCATGTTCTTATGTGTCCAGGGACTACACCAGTGCACTGAGAGTACAGTGGACAAACCAATGTGGATTGTGTTGTAATTGTTTTGGAACAAAGAGAGAGTGTGAAGTGACCAAATGTTGTCTCTGCTGTTGATTAACATGAGTACCACCTGGCCTCTGGACCTTTTTCATTAAAAAATGTATTTTTATTCAATCTCTTGAGTCTTGAGTAAAATTAAGGAAACATTACTCACCATTTTTGACAACTGAATCTCATTTTTTTATGATCAGTGTTGAGAAACCTGATATTGTACAATCTATTACATGGTGTCTGGATGATATACACATAATAAATAGAGCACTAAATTGTGTAACACTGTGATTGGATTCGTGAAACAGTCATTATACAATACTGACATCCAGTGGTGTATTATAAAATTACAGGTATAAAAATGCTATAAATGTGCCTGATTGGCCACATAAATAAAATGCCATTCAACATATACAGACTTTTTTTATTTATGTATTTATTTATTTATTATTATTATTATTATTTACTGTTGTAATATATCAATGTTAGGAATGTCATTTTAAAAGAATGCATACACAATATACTTTACATAACAAACTTTGAATATTATATAATAATAGCTGAACGTCAAAGAAACTGTTAAAACTGTATGCCATTACTGTGTGTATTAACATTCATACATACAGAGTCATGTGCACAAAACATTTTTTTTTTTACAATGTTACAACAATATTGTTTTAAAGATATACTGGATAAACGAGGGACTTTCCTCTTATTACACAGATTTAAAAATATAAGATTGTGTATTTCTTTAGCATTATTACCTCAAAGCACATTCAAAAATGCTTAAAAAGGGGGGAAGAGTTTAAAACACTACTAACTGAAAAGCAACCTGTTGTATAGATAGATAGATAGATAGATAGATAGATAGATAGATAGATAGATAGATAGATAGATAGACAAATAAATGAAAAAAAATGAAAAAATAAACAAATGAACAAACAAATAAATAAATAAATGTCAACATTTTTAACTGTGACCGTATATACAGAAATATAGATCAACTCAAGTACAGGTCTAACAAGGGCCAAGGGCCAATCATGATTCAGTATGCAAATATCACAATAACATCACAGAATGCATCATTTTAGTCAAGATTCAAGATTTTTATTTGTCACATACACAATTATACAGAGTATAACCAGCAGTGAAATGTTAGTCAGGTCCGCTCCATGGACAGTGCAATTATATGCAATACAAACACAAAGAACATACATAAATATAAAAAATAAAAAATAAATGAGGTAGAGATAAAATGTTAGTCAGGTCCACTCCATGGACAGTGCAATTATATGCAATACAAACACAAAGAATAAACATAAATATAAAAAATAAATGAGGTAGAGATAAAAAATAAAAAAACAAAATAAAATGTGCAAAAAATTAAGTGTGCAGGACAGTATACTGTAGACTTAATAAATAATAATATAAGAAGGAATGTGCAAGAAGAGTGTGCAAACAGGTTGTACAAGGTATTTACATAGCAGCAATAATTATTAATAACTTACTGATTATTAGTGATTATTAATTGGAGCCATGTTGATGTTAAGAGGCTGAGTTTGAGTTTAGGAGCCTGATGGCCTGGGGGAAGAAGCTCCTCCCAAGTCTCTCAGTTTTTGCCATCAGGCTACGGAAGCGCTTACCAGATGGCAGCAAAGTGAAGAGACGGTTACCAGGGTGATTTGAGTCCTTGATGATTTTGACAGCTCTGCTTTTGCAGCGTTTGAGGTAGATGTCCTGCAAGGAGGTGAGAGCAGACCCTGAGATGCGCTCAGCTGAGCGCACAACTCTCTGCAGGGCTTTACAGTCTTGACTGGAGCTGTTTCCATACCACACTGAGATGCACTGAGTCAGTACACTTTCTATGGCCCCTGAATAGAAAGATTTCAGGATTGCTGGTCTAAATCAAAAGTTTTTAATGAAAACATATGACAATGGAGGCCAAAAAAAATTGTCATTTACTTTTTCAAGACGTTGACATTGGTTCAATCTCTTCAGACAGTAAAATGTTGTTTGAAGATGTTTTTGAATAATATTCTTTTGAATTTTCCTTTTGGGATATATCTTAAACTCAGCTATTCATTGTTTCCCAAAACATAATAATAGAACCATTTGTGCCCTTATTCAAAGAGTAGTCATTAGCCATATTACACTGAAAATCCTATTGAGTGAAAAACTATGGGGGGAAAAGATGATAACTATCCCAGAATTATATCAGAAATATGAATAAAGAGGTGTCTTTCTTCATGAATTCTACACAGCAAAACTTGACATGAAATATTTGCATTCACTCCATTACATTATAGTGTAAAATACAGAAATTTATTAACAGTCATTGGTAAAATTGTATTTCTTGGCTTCATAAAGGACGAGTTGACTGAAAAAAAATAAAAATAAATAAATAAATAAATAAATAAATAAAAGTAGCTGAAAGTCCATCCAAGATCTAGGCGAGTTTGTTTATTCATTTGGAGAAATTTAGCATTACATTTCTTGTTCACTAATGGATCCCTTCGCAGTGAATGGGTGCCATCAGAATGAGAGTCCAAACAGATTATAAAAGCATCACAATAATCCACTAGAAATCCACATGGATCCAGTCCATCAGTTAACATTTTGTATGGTGAAAATCTGTGTGTTTGTAAGAAATGTGTATCATTAAGATGATTTTTTTGTTGTTGTTTGTTTGTTTTTGTTTATAACATTGCTTCTAGCCTAAAAAAAAAAAAAAAAAAAAGGGCCATAATCCATAATAACTCTTCCTCCAGTGAAAAAGTCCATCTCCTATCATCCTCTGACATCAAAATCCAACAACATGCTTGTTCAGACCTGTTTAGGATTGTTTTCACTTGTAAACGGTGCTTGATCTGTGCATATTTCTCTCCTGATTCAGACTGTGTTTTCTCACATGGACAAAGTAATATGGGTATACGGATAGAGGAAGCAATGGTTTGATGTTAAAAACATCTTAATTATGATTTGCTTATTACATAAAGACATGGGCTTCACAAGATGCTATCTGATGGACTGGAGTGGTGTGGATTACTTCTGGATTAGTGTAATGTTTTTATTAGCCTAGCTGTTTGGACTCTCATTCTGACGGCACCCATTCACTGCAGAGGATCCCCTGGTGAGCAAGTGATGTAAAATTTCTCCAAATGAAGAAACAAACTGACTTATATCTTGGATGGCCTGAGAGTGAGTAAATTTTCACTTTCGGGTGAATTATTGAATTAAGGACGCTTAAAATGTATTTATTTATTTTACAACTTTGGGTAAATGCCATTATTGCGTAAATTTATGTAAATTTCAAATTACATAAATTAACTCGACAACGTGTGTAATGGTTGTTATTTAAATGTGTTGTATAATTGTTGTTGATCAATGAAAAAAAAAAAGTAGTAATGGGAAAGGGGAAAATTAATTTACTTTTAATTAATTAATTAATTAATTTACTTACTTACTTACTTATTTTTAATATAATTGTATTTTTAGGTATAGATTTTTAGGGAAAAAAAATACATAATACATAATTCCAGAAAATGCGTGCAGAAGAAGTGAAGCCGATGCTTGTCACGTGACGGGGGCGTGTCCTCTCGAGTGAGGGGAAGCGGGCCCGTGTCACGTGACGGGGGAAATAGGGAGGCTCTTGTGTTTACATCAATGCATTCAACAGCGGCTGCTGCAGAGCGTCTATACATCCATGTTTTGCTTTCGTTTCTGTAAAAACGAGCACGATCATCGCTACACACGGTAGTTCCGACCGCGTCCGAGCGTAACGCCGCTGTGCGATAAAGAGAGCGCGCGCCTCTGCTGCAGCTGTGATCGGTTGTGTATTAGATTACTGGCGTCATGGACGAGCTCGCGGTGGAAGTGCGAGGAGCGAGCGGAGCTTTCTACAAGGTGGGTTTCAGACGTCGTGCTATATGCCTCCTGTGTGTGTCTAACTCACCGGATGATGAAAATAATGGCTGGAAAATATGATTCAGTCCGCCGTGAACGCAGATCTCAAAGCACGATGGTGCAGTAGGCCCAGTCTGCCTATAACACAAGGCCTCTTCGACGAGGGTTTGCATGAACAGGCTTTAAAGATTCATCGCAATAATTTGATGGCATGCATATTATTATCCGGTGTTGACACCGGAATGTGTCAGTGTGCTGGCTCGGTTCTGTTCGGATGAGTCCTTTACTTAATGATGTAAATGTATTTCATAGTACATTATAAAGACAAATTTATGGTCCTAGACCTAATGTAAATGGGTTTAATAGTAATTGATGTTTCCTGAATGCTTTCAAATGTCATCATCCATACGTTCAGGGCAATGAAGTTATGATATATATTACAGCTAATAATAAATCAACACCGTTTCCGTGTTCATGACTAACCTGGAAATATCAGGGAGTTTTAAAATGCTTGTTTACACACCAGGAAGCAGTCACTGAAATTAATGCAATGCTGAAAAATTACTTAATAAAGGCTGGGAAATCTTTTTTTTTTTTTTTTTTTTCCTAGTTATGATCCTCTCTAAAGAAAAATAATAATGATGATGAACTATAAATTATACCCTGGCTGTATTAATGGACAGCTAAAGTAATAATGTGAAAGTCAAGTAAATTCATTGTTTGTAGTGTTATGTCATATATATATATATATATATATATATATATATATATATATCATAATGTTATCTATTATATTGTAATTATTTCATAGTATTTTAGTGAATATTCACTTTTTGACTGACATTATAGACACCTAATGTTCATTAAATGCCTCAATTTCTTACAGGCCTTTGTTAAGGATGTTCATGAGAGTACAGTCACAGTGTCTTTTGAGAACAAGTGAGTACCAAAACAAATGTGAGGTCAGATTTACATGGTTTGTTTTGTCTTCAGTATAAACATGTACATGGTATAAATTAATATATAAAGTCATGAATTCTGAAGGTGATATTGTTTTGGTTCCTTATGCAATTATGAAAAAGGAAAAAAAATAAAATGTAAAAGAAAAAATCAGTTACTATATTTTATCGTTTTGCAGTTGGCAGCCAGAACGACAGATTCCTTTCCACGATGTTCGGTTTCCACCTCCGACCATCTTTCAGAAAGAGATAAACGAGAGTGATGAAGTGGAGGTAGGTGCTATCAAATATTGCTAAACATTGAGAATGTTCTTTAAAATTAAACAAATATTACACACATGCACTGAACTTTTTTGTGAATTTACCACATTTACCTGTGTCTTCCACAGGTTTACTCCAGGGCCAATGATAAAGAGCCCTGTGGATGGTGGCTAGCCAAAGTTCGCATGGTGAAAGGAGAGGTAAGCAGTTTAGTAACCAGATTCCCTTCTACTCAAGTAGATGTTATTTTAGTAGATTATACACAAATAAAAGTAACAACCATTTTTATTTTGCTTGTACAATTATTTAAAACAAAATATACAATAAGGGCTGTCCTGTCTACTGTACAATTGCATGTATGCTGATTATGTATTGTGTTGTAACAATATTTTGCTTTTCTGTCCTGCACTTATAGTTTTATGTGATAGAATACGCAGCCTGTGATGCAACGCTAAATGAAATCGTCACATTAGAGAGGCTACGACCTGTAAACCCCAACAAAGCCGAGTCAAAGATCACCTTTCTTAAAATCAGACTAGATGTTCCTGAAGACTTAAGACAGATGTAAGTTCATCTTCTGAGTTTTAAGTGTTTAGGAAGATTCTTTGTTTGACTTCAAATTGGGATGCTGTTGTATAAAATTTGTGCCTTAAAAGGATAGTTCACCCAAAAATGAAAATTCTGTCATTAATTACTCACCCTCATATCGTTCCAAACCTGTAAAGGCCAAAGTATACTTATGCATATATTAGCGTACGTATAACGAAATATACTTCATTTGACTCATACGCGTACACAGACGTTTAATGCATGCGCTTTGCGCCAAATTGCAATACCTCTCCTGGCCTAACGGGGCCAGTGTTTGCGCAATCTCTCGCCACCAGTTAAAACCCATATAAATGTCTTTGTATTCTTTCAATGCTACACTTGTACAAATTAGGATATTTTCTAACCTCTTCGCACAATCTCTCGTCTATGTAGGCCTCCATTGTCGCTGTAGCTAACCCCGCATTCCGGTTTGTTCGGTTTATGCAGTTTTTCTTCGGCTACCTTGTGAATCGATACCCCCACGGCAGGGTTGCCACCTTGCGGATAAACTAATTACTGCAAGAGAGTGAAATGTGCATGTGCGACCTGGTTACAAAAATCCGGCGTTGCGCGTACTATTCTGTTGACGAAATTCGCGTCACGCGCACTGTACGCTGTCCCCCACGTACGCGTAAAAAGTGAAGTATACTTTGGCCTTAAGACTGTCGTTCATCTTCAGAACACAAATTAAGATATTTTTGATGGAATCCGAGAGCTCTCTGACCCTCCCATAGACAGCAAGGATCCTAACACGATCAACGCACAGAAACGTAGCAAGGACATCGGTAAAATAGTCCATGTGACATCAGGTGTCAGGTTCAACCGTAATTTTACGAAGCTACGAGATTACTTTTTGTTTGCAAAGAAAACAATAATAACATAATTTATTCAGCAGTTCTTCTCCCCGAGTTACCGTCTTCCGCCATTTTGGAGAGTACCCCAGAACGTAATCAACGCAATCGGTGTTTACGTTCAGCATGCGCGCGCTGTCTACTGAACGTAAACTACGTTGCTTACGTTCTTGGGTACTCAAAGACGGTAACTCAGGGAGAAGAATTTCTGAATAAATTGTTATTATTGTTTGTGTTTTTTTTTGCGCACAAAAAGTATTCTCGTAGCTTCGTAAAATTACGGTTGAACCCCTGATGTCACATGGACTATTTTACCTATGTCCTTGCGACGTTTCTGAGCCTTGATCGTGTAAGGATTCTTGCTGTCTATAGAGGGTCAGAGAGCTCTCGGATTCCATCAAAAATATCTTAACTTGTTCCGAAGATGAGTTTTACGGGTTTGGAATGACATGAGTGTGAGTAATTAATGACAAAAATTTCATTTTTGGGTGAACTATCCCTTTAACCAGAGTTTGTTTTTGGTTTTGGTTTTTTTTTTGGATAGGTGTGCGAAAGACTCTGCACATAAAGACTTCAAAAAAGCGATCGGAGCATTTAACGTCACCTATGACTCGGAAGAAAAGCAGTTGGTTATTTTGGTAATATGCAATGTTTCAAAACAATTTAAGGATTACTTATTTCACATTTGTAAGTTTTACTAAGTCGATTCTTGTCTTTCTTTTTCAGTCTGTTAATGAGGTTACAGCAAAGCGAATATCCATGTTGAGTGACATGCACTTCAGGAGTCTGCGCACAAAGCTGACGCTGATCCTGAGGAATGAGGAAGCAACCCGACAGCTGGAGGTACTGCCTGACGTTTAGTGTCAGGTTCACCCTGCTCACTTACACTCACTCACAATGCTCTCAAACAGACATATGCCAAGTCCAAAACATATGTTTGTTTTATTTCACAGTAGTGTAATTATATTTTATTGCTGTAATATAACTGTCTCGGTGAAGGCTGGTAGTATTTTCATAAATTCCTTGGTTTATTTCTTACTGTTAGTATGTCCTGCAGCATATCACTGGGCACAAATGCATGGAGTGGCAGTAGAGACAGTCTATATTTAACAGGTGTAAAAGGGTATTACTTGCATATGTGCAGCTGTGATGGCCCGTATCCCTGCTTTGGCATAATATGATACTCTGTTGATATGCAGAGCTATATTTACAGATGCATAGGTTCCATATAGGTATTGTTTTAGTTCTTAAAGTGTGTGCAAATCTGTGCAAATGCTGTGTTTATGGTAAAATTATAGGCACTTAAGGTGTGTGTGTGTGTGTGGGTATACTGCATATGGGTCAAAGACAAGGGTTTTCAAGCATCAAAAAAGTTTAATACAGCTTTTTTTCTTTTTTTTTTCACTCATGCATTTTAATGTAATATCTGAGCAAAGAAATAATGACTATCATACATTTTTACCATGATTTACAGAAAGAAAAAAAAATCATCATTCAGTGTAACAATAGTTTGTAAACCAAAAAATCTTGTCAGGCATGTTTAGAACCAGAATCATTAGATGACATAAAAAGACTATTTAAGCATCACAGTGTAGACCAAAAGTACAAATTAATTGTCATTTTAAATCTTTACCAATGTTTGCCACTATCCTTCAAACCAAAATGGGTTCTACCCATTTGTCAGCAAGAAGTTTTTAATCATTTGAAATGTAATAAAATATAGTATGAACACTTATTATTTTAACACTTATTATTTAAGTGCAGGTCAGAATAAGTGTGATGCATAATTTTTATGTAAATATATCTGCTATGCTGAATGACAGTGGAACATTATTTCACACATATTTTGACTTTTTATTTTCACAAAAGTTATTAGAGATATTAAAGTAGACACTGTACTTGAATTTAATATGCTTTGTGCATAAAATCACTTTTATAAATTTAATTTGATGCAGTCACCAAACGTCTAGTCTTTGACCCATTTGTGTGCATGTGTGTGTATATGTATGTGTGTATGTATGTGTGTGTATATATATATATATATATGTATGTATGTATGTATGTATGTATGGTTTTTTTTTGTTTGTTTTTTTTGCTTCTTTTTTTGCTTGTTTTGGAATTTTTAGTTTTCACCATTGACTTCTGCTTTATTGAATACATGTTTAATATCCATAATCTAACAAAACTGCTGTATTAATGCAGTTATGCAGCAGTTATAAATATTTCATTTGGAAAATATGCTTTGCAAATATGTATGCCAACGTAATGTTTTAACATTACTTGTGTAGCTGGACTATGTTCATAAAAAGACTTTGCCTGGTAGTGTACTCTGCTGATGGCTTTTGAACTCGCTTTTATGCGGAGAGCACTCTTGCGTGTCAGGCAGCGCAGCAATTTCACATGTGGAGATGTGCTCAAAATCTAATAATGCACACCGTGCATCCTTGTGCATCCTCCTTTTGAGCCAAAACCGAACTAAGCATGTCACAACTTTTGTTTTTTTATTGTTTTTTTTATACAGTCATGGTCAAAAATATCGGCACCCTTGGTAAATATGATCAAAGGCGGCTGTGAAAATGAATCTGCATTGTTAATCCTTTTGATCTTTTATTTTAAAAATTCACAAAAATCTAACCTTTCATTGGATAATAAGAATTTAAAATGGGGGGAAATATCATTATGAAATAAATGTTTTTCTGTAATGCACATTGGCCACAATTAACAGCACCCTTTTATTCAATACTTTTTGAAACCTCCATTTTCCAGTTTAACAGCTCTAAATTTTCTCCTATAATGCCTGATGAGGTTAGAGAACGCCTGACAAGAGATCAGAGACCATTCCTTCATCCAGAATCACTCCAGACCCTTTAGATTTTTAAATAAAAGATCAAAAGGATTAACAATGCAGATTAATTTTCACAGCCTTCTTTGATCATTTATACCAAGGGTGCCAATATTTTTGGCCATGACTATATATGTATATGTATAGTATGTGTGTATATAAAGCATAAAAAATATTTTATTGCCCCTTTAATAAGTACATTTGTGCATTGATATGAACTCTGAGGTTAATAAAAAAAGGAATATTGGAATAGTAAAAACAAACAGAGTATATATCAGAACACTGGTAAGATTCAAACTGACCTTTTTCCCTCCAGAGTTCTCGGCAACTGGCCTCCAGGTTCCATGAGCAGTTTGTGGTGCGTGATGATCTTATGGGATTGGCCATAGGCACCCATGGGGCGAATATCCAGCAGGCCAGAAAGATTCCTGGGGTCACAACCATCGATCTCGATGAAGAGACCTGCACGTTTCACATCTATGGAGAGGTAACTGCTTTATTGGTGACTTCCTGGTAAGGGTAAACACAATTAAATGTGATGACTGTTAGAATATGTGAGCCTGGCTTGACGTGTGCGTTTGAATTCCAGGACCAGGAGGCTGTACGGAAGGCCAGAAGCTACCTGGAATTTTCTGAAGATATTATCAAAGTTCCTAAGAATTTAGTCGGTGAGGACAAACGAAATGAACCGCTTTCTCCTTCACAGACTGGACCTGCTGTCCTGCACCATGAAAGTTAATGTGCATCACTAAATTATTTTCTACCCTGTCCTGCAGGAAAAGTCATTGGCAAGAGTGGGAAGCTGATTCAAGAGGTTGTGGATAAATCTGGTGTTGTCAGAGTTCGAGTGGAACCGGAAAATGACAAAAAGCCTTCTCCATTAGAGGAGGTCAGTGAGTGCTGAAAACACTCGTTGTTGTATTTATGGGCGGCAAAAGTGATGATGCTGAAAAATGCATTAAATCATAGTAATTGGTGTGGACTGTATTATAGCCGACTAATCAATTTTAGGAATACTGATTTTACTAAATATTTCAAAGCCTGCTTTAAGAATGAAAAAGCAAAACTGAAGCTCAGTGTGTTGTACATACATATAAACACACACACACACACACACACACATATATATATATATCAATATTCAAATTATCATTCATACTGACTTGAATTACAACCACAGGGAATGGTCCCATTTGTGTTTGTGGGGACAAAGGAAAGCATTTCAAATGCGCGGATTCTGCTGGACTACCATCTGAATTATCTAAAGGTAAGAACCAGTTTTAAAGTTTTCTAAGACAGCCCAAAGTATTAAACTTTGGTGTGTAACTTGTCTGGCTTGACTTTCTTCTTTTTGAAGTTTCTTCTTTGGCAGTCAAAAAAAATCCCATAGTCTTACATTGAAGGAATGACTAGAATCCATGAAACATTCTGAAGATTACAATTCCTTTTAACTGCTGTTTTCTTATTTTCTAACTCAAGTAAAAAAAAAAAGTTAAAAAAAAAAGTTGTATTTCCAAAAACAAAGGGGAAAAAAAAGTTTCCTTAATCTTTTTTTTTATATATATATATATATATATATATATACCCCAAAAGTAAACTTAACAAAATATACCTATTTGAACAACGTAAATATAATATATTTTATAATATTTATGTAAAATATCTCATTATTATTATTATTATTATTATTATTATTTTTTTTTTTTTAAGTTTTCTTCAATGAGTTGATCAGCAAGTTTTCTACAAGAACCACCATATTTTATTTATTTAATTTTTTTAAACAATTGCATTTAGGAACATTAACAAACTTGTTCAAATTTATTACCTTAAACTTCTTTCTTCAAAAGATTTCCTTGAATCTGTCCCCCATATACCAATGACACCTGGGTTTGGTTTTGTGACCATAGCGTTTGTGGTTTTGTGCATTTGTTTGTATGAGTTCTGCTCCAATAAACACCACATTTTCTTCTGAAAATGTAAACGTATAGTTATCCTTCACATTAGTACTCTTTACAATGCAGCAATTGTTGATTAGGGACATACTAAATACCCCAGAGATAATCATGTGATGTTCACTACTCTTTGTTCTTGTGTGATGGTGCATTCTTCATATTTGTTTGGTCTGGTTCAGGAGGTAGATCAGCTGCGAATGGAGCGACTGCAGATCGACGAACAGCTCAGACAGATCGGTGGAGGGCCTAGAGCTCTGCCGGGACGACCCGAGAAAGAAAAACCATTCATGGCTGATAATGGAATGGGACCCTCACGAGGTGGCGGCAAACCCTTCGGTCGTGGAGGGAGAGGGAGACGGGGCCCGACACTGGCTTCAGGTATGACCGGCCTCAAATAAATGAAATTAGAGCATATCTGGGTATGGAACTTAGTGGATGTGGAACATCACCCTTCTCTCTAAACCTTTTCTCAGAAATAAAGTTTATATAATAGTATTACTTTCTGTAATATAAAAGCCATTGGTTTGATATGCAAGTAACAGTCGAGCACTGGTTAAAGCATAATGTTAATTTTGTTAATCACTACCTTCATTATGAACTGTATTTGTCCCAGGCACCAACTCTGAGGCCTCTAATGCATCTGAGACCGAATCCGACCACAGAGATGAGCTCAGTGACTGGTCCCTGGCCCCTACAGATGAGGAGTCCATGGGTTACCCCAAAAGGGCCCCTGATGGACGCAAAAGGGGTGGAGGGCCCCGGGGTCGTGGAGGGAGAGGAAGAGGAGGATACAAAAGTCAGTTTTTGAGCCGTCACCCTTAAGGCCTTTTACAATGGTTTCTTATGAGTATTTGATATTAAGAGTGCGTTCACACATGCAGTTTGGTTCTCTTGGTTCATTTGGTCTGGACCAAAAAAGAAAGCGATACCTTTGGTCCTGGTTCACTTAGCGTTCCCACTGGCATTTTTGACAGCGAACCTAAAGATACCGAGCCTGAAGGCATAGTGATACGTTCACAACCTGATTGGTTGGGTTGAATGACGTATATTTCGTGACAGAACTTACTGAACACCCCAAACAATCGTTGTGTTCGACTTAAAGCGTCGTGTAGTGCGTGCAGACCGATAGGTGTATGACATCAAAGTATTCCATTCAGAGATCGGTCTGCTCAGCGCCACTTTAAATCGAATACACCTAATGCCGTCTACTGGACTAAGTGCGCTCGTTGCTTGTACGTATGATTTCATTTTTACCACCTGCGAACTCACGAAGAGCTCATAAAAGGTACTTTACCTCCTCATTGCTCCACGTTTGCCCTCTGCTCATTTAGTTTGGTTACACCACTCGATCCGCATCATCAAATCATGTCGCATAGCCTCACATCTTGTCATTACATCCTGTTTTTGGTTAATTTAGAAGTATTTGGTTCGTGTTGCGTTCATATTTAATTCGAACCGCACCAGAGTTTTTGAAAGCGGACCGAGACCCATTTTTTGAGCGGTCTCGGTCTGCTTGTTTGGTGCACACCAGGGTTTGAATGTCAGCGTTCGCACTTACTCAAATGAAGCGCACTAACAGAGCAATCGCACCAGAGTTTGTTTGAATCGAACCAAACATGACAAGTGTGAACACACCCTAAGAGTGTGTCAGTTGAAGTATCAGTCAACTCTACATTAATCAATCAGCTTTTTTTGCCATTAATATTTTTTTTATCTTTATTATTGATGCCATGTATGGATTTTTAATGATGTTTCTTTTTGTCTTAACTCAGCTGAAGACATGCACTGGAATGAGTCCCGCTCCCGTAGTTCCAGAGACTCGAAGCTGAGACCCCAGGAAGACACATTGCAGGTCTCACTCGATCTATCAGTCTAGTCTTCTATATTCAAATGATCAGTTATTTTGCTTATTAGTGAACGTAATCATAACAGATACTGAATTTAAATACAGTATTTACAATATGCACAATATTTAAATTAAGTTAAACTTTTCGTGGAAAATTTGATTTATTAATGAGGCAGTTGGTAGTTAAAACCAGTAATCTAAACATGGCTAAATATTTGTTTATCATTAATATTTGTATTATATTTTGATTCTGATAACTTTTTGAAACTTTATTTAGTTTATTTGTGTGTTTAATTATTTATATAAGTCTTGGTAATGTTTGTCAAATTGATTTATCAACATATTTTAATCAATTTGAAGCATTTTACTTCATTACATTTTCATAATTACCAATACCAGTAACATTTTTGAAACTTATGTGTGTGTGTGTGTATATATATATATATATATGTATGTATATATATATATATATGTATATGTATGTATGTGTATATATATATATATATATATATATATATATAACACCTACTTTTATTTAAAAGGTTAAACATATTTTTGTAAATTCAGATTGAAGCCTACATGGCATTAAATATTTCTCAAAACATTTTTTCAGGTTTATCAAGTAGTTATTAATATGCAAGTGATAAAATAAAGAGCAAATAGCATGCAGTAGAACAAATAAAAACAATAGAAGAATTAATGTAAATTAAAGTTCAAGATAATCTGCAGCATCAAACAGAAAATTAAGTAAATAAAAATATGACAGCTGTATTATGTAATTTGTTTAAAAAAAATAATAAACATCGGACAGGGCCATGCTTTTTATTTTTATAGCTTGGCTAAAACTTTTTATTAAATGTAAAATTTTGTGTGTTTCTGTTTGTTTATCAGATCCGCATCGACAGCAATAACGAGAGGAGCGTCCACACCAGCCGAGGCTCCCAGGCTCTGGCGGGAGACAGCGGAGGGAACCGGCAGAGACCCATTAAGGACCGAGGGATGAAGAAAGACAAGCAGGACGGCCCGGACAGCCAAGCCGTTGTGAACGGTGTTTCGTAGAGAATAACGTGCCCCCTTTCCCCCCATTCTCCCACTCAGCTCCACCAATCCAGATGCTTCTTCATTAGAGACACATTAGGCCAAAGAGAACCAGGTCAGTAGGGCTGTCGCAAGACATGACATAAAGCACACTTTGTAATTGCTAGTTTGGGTAAAAGACGAGGTCTCTTGGTGTATGGTGTGTTGAATTCGGTAGTCTTCACGGATTAGAGAGACCGGTCTCTAAATCACAACTGAAGCTACAGGTTTTCTAATTGACTTTCTAAACAACTACCTACGAAACATAAAGAAGCTGTGGATTAAATGTCTCTCAAAATGGAATCCTGAAATGTTTTCCAAGCAATTGGTTTTTAAAGTTTTTGTTTTCCGCAAAGTCCAAACAAAAGGGAAAGAAACACATTGGAGGATGAACTCAAGCGCTCGGGGCCCAAGTTTATGCCACATCTCACGGCATACGTTGTTTTTTTACGCGCTTTGGTGTCCATGATTACTCGAGCCCATTCTGATGTGAGATCTTCATTAGCAAAAAAAACAAAAATAACAAAAAAACAAAAAATGGCAAACAAAAAAAAAAAAAGCTCCTGTCTGGATCTGTGCCTTTAACTAGTGTGGATAGTATCATAAATTTGGATGTTTAAATCAGGGAAGAAGACGTGAACAACCTGTCTGAGCAACATGTTGCAATCTCAGCCGACGACTTAAAAACAAAATAAAAAAAAAAACTTTTTTTTTTTTTGTTCTTTTTCTGCGCTGCATGTAATTTCATCAACATTTTGTATGTCTGAAAAGCAGGATTCTATCAAGTCGGCCGAATTCTGATATTTTGCCATAGCTGAATTGTGTGTAGTAAAGGTATTAACCTAACTAAACTAGTCAACTGTGGAAGTCATAAATTGTAACCGACCACCCAGAGACGAATATCAATGCTAATTCAGTGACGTCAACATCACAGAATGAGTTAATTTTGTCATTTAGCATATCTTTGCATTATAGGACAATTCTGAGGTTTTTTTTGTTTTGTTTTTAAATAGAGGTAGCAATGCAGTTTTTCTTTAAACAACAACAACAACAAAAAAAACACGTCTGTCGTTTTACTCCCACACAGGGTGGGCCTTTTTTTTTTCCTCACAAACAGGGTTGAAATGCTCGTTTTGGTTTCCGTTCATGCTGGCCACAGTAAACTGCCATCTCTCCTGCTGTATTTCTCTCAGCATCAGGTGTGAAGCACTTGTATCAGATCTCTGTAACATTGTCTGTGTCCTAACAATGGCTCATCATAGACTGAACATGTTCAACTGTGGGGTTGCATACTGTATATTACGTCATCTGTTAAGAGATTGTTGCTGTTCTTTTTAGACTGAACTTTAAATGTGCACTTATCATGTTTGTGTTACTCTGCAAGTACTTTATAATCTATAAACCTATAATAAACTAGAATGTGATAAGACTTCCTCGGCAGGTGAATCACATGTATGCTGTCAACATAACTAAACTGAAGTTTAGATATCTTCGCTAATTTTGAGTCTACTGTACTTTTGCAGCTCAATTCGCTTGGAGAGGGACGAGAAGGGGGAGTAGGCGATGTTAACTTTGATATGAAAACCGTCTGTCTTATCCGATTAGTGCTTGTGCATTAACTTTAGTTTACATTTTCGAGATGACGCGATGCTGTTCTGAACCCACCATTCTTTCCAAACCTACTGTGACGATAACCATGGTAGTTTTTTCTGCTTTTCCTTTGACTGTACAGCAAGAAAACCGTTCTTTGCTCTTTTTCTCTACGTTCCTAGTTCTCTTTTTGCGCTCCTGTACTCTCGCTAGTCACCTTGGCGAATAACCAGCTCTACCTGTTAAGCTTATACACACTTTGGAAGTGATTTGCCTGTGAAAACGAAACGAAAGCCGAAAAGAACCTGTGACTGGCGGAGGATGTGCTGAAAGACAAACCACTCTCTCTCGACGGAGGCGGCCCCGGATGCCCCTCTCGTGTGGCTCTTACAAAAAAAAAAATAATAATAATAATTAGCCTTCAAAATAAGGTGTTAAATGGTTTACTCACAGTATTTTTAAAACCTGCACGTCCATGGCGGGCAGTAAAACTGGCAAGATGGCGCAGTTCGCCACAGTCTGTTCGAGAATAAAAATAAAAAAACTTAAAAAAACAAACCTGTTTCGAATCTTTGAAAGTGTTGCCAAACAGACTGTTTTCTAGTTATTTATTTTTTGGAATGTATATTAAAATGACAAATTGTAAAACCATCTCTTGCA
>JAFVLL020032280.1:0-25587 GCA_021397915.2 Tor tambroides | reverse complement strand
ACTCTATCCTCCAATTTGATACTGTTAAGTGCTTTGACACAATCTGTATTGTTAAAAGCGCTATATAAATAAAGGTGACTTGACTTGACTTAAAGTCAGGGCAGCTAGGTATCAGGAAATCATCCAGCCGAGCAACTGACCGACGCAAGAGGTTTGAAGGTCCCAACGCCGGAGGGGGTGGGTCCAGATTTAACTTAGCAAGGGCCATCTTGATTGTGTCCTGCAATGAAAAAGCCACCGAAGAACCAGCACCCTGCAGACCTGAGCCCTCATTGCTGTGGGAGTTTTGAGACTGAGAGTGTACAGAAGAAGTCTCCTCTAAGGGAAAATAACAGTCCTGCTCATCCGTAACCAATGAATCTGAAGCCGCCAAGGAAAATGTGTCCAGGTCCTCCCTAGGACATTCGGGCGTTGGCATAACCCTGGGCAACAAGGGGTTAACTACTAATGGTCTCACATCCTCATTCGTGTTCTGAGTAGCAGACGGCAAAGATATAGCCAAAAAAGCCTGAATGCCCTGCACAGCATTAGTTAACTCAACTACCTGGTGAGATAGTGCCGCAGTCGGAGCTCGTTTCTTCTTTGGAGGTCCCTCAGTTTTGCTAGCTGAGCGCTTGTTACCCGTCCTAGTCTTGACTGGTGTTAAGCAATCTTCACTTCCCGGCTCAAACTTCACTAGTCTCTGTTGTCTAATTTCCAATGACATTAGACTACATCAGTTAAAGCCTCCTAAAGATGGTCGATGCCCAAACAGCCAGGGCAGTGAATGTGCGCATCCATAAGATCCATAGGACCTGAACATGTAGAACAGGAAGCATCCATAGTGCCTATGCCTTTAGGAAAAATAACCCTGGTCAACCAATGGGTTAATAAGAGTGATAATACAGAACTGCAATAATAACGCGTTACGTGGTTGCCACAGTAACCGCACGCAATAACCGACACCCTGGTTTACCAATGAGTGCTAGTTTGAATGCACAGATCTGCACACACGGTGAACACAGAACCCTGGTAACCCAATGAGTTCTAGCAGTACACACCACAGCAGCTGGAACACCGCTTGTAAGGACCCTGGACAACCAATGGGTCCAATATAATCCAATCCAAAAATCCAACGACTAATCCAATAATTCAACACAATTGCGATGTCTTTGCTCGCTTGAGACACAGCTATAGCGGAGAGCAAACGCCAACCCAAAAGCCGTGCATGCTCAACAAGATCACATTCGTAACTAGGCAAAAGCTACGATTTTCAAGCGCTGCTTGTCAGTGAAGCCTGTTTCTATGATCAGTAGTAAATACTGCCCCATCCGAAGGCCAGAGGGTGCTCTTGCACTGAAACTCTAAATATTCCCTGCAGAAGAAATGTAATGCACGACTTTCATGGAAATATCTATAGCAGTATAAGTCTACACAACCTTGTTAAAATGCCAGGTTTCTGTGGTGTAAAAAAATGTAAATGAGACCAAGATAAATAATTTCAGAACTTTTTCCACCTTTAATGTAGGGCTGGACGATACGGCCAAAATTTAGGCCCTATATCACGATATATTTCTTAATTTCGGTTGATACGATACAATTCCGATATCGATATGAACACTATTAAAAAAAGCCTCATAAAAACTGCCAAGAATGCCCACAACAGATGTCTGTACCTACAAACTTATGAAAAATGAATTTGCCAAGTATATGAACTCCTCCTATAAAACTATATAATATTTTAGGTGGGAAAAAAACAGCACAAATAAATTAATATTCACCTTTTATTTGTATTTAGCCTTCATACAAACAAGAAATGTGAAATCAGTGTCAAATAAACATCTCAGACTCACCTTATTAACATTAATATCTTTAACGTCACACTATAGGCTAACATACACTACCAGTCAAAAGTTTTTGAACAGTAAGATTTTTGTTTTTTTTGTCTTCTGCTCACCAAGCCTGCATTTATTTGATCCAAAATACAGCAAAAACAGTAACATTTTGAAATATTTTTACCATTTAAAATAACTGTTTTCTATTTGAAAATATTTTAAATGCAGTCACATGATCCTTCAGAAATCATTCTAATATTCTGATTTGCTGCTCAAAAAACATTTATTATGTTGAAAACAGCAGAGTAGAATTTTTTCAGGTTTCTTTGATGAATAGAAAGTTCAGAAGAACAGCATCTATCTGAAATAGAAATCTTTTGTAACATTATAAATGTCTTTATCTTCACTTTTGATCAATTTAAAGCATCCTTGCTAAATAAAAGTATTAATTTCTTTAATTTCACGTTTTGATTTTGAAACGTGCAGTGCTCACGTTTATTCAACGAAGTCAAACGCCACAAATAAATCAATATGGGAAACACTGGTAATGTATATCGAAATATTGGAAATGTGTTTAAAAATCATATCACCGTTATTGAAAAAAAATTATATTGCGATACATATTGATAGGCTATTGAATAATTGTCCAGCCCTACTTTAATGTGACCTACAGTATAACCTGTACAACTCAATTGAAAAACAAATTGAATTCTTTTAGGGGGTAAAAATAAAAAAAAATTAAAAATAATGTGGTTGCAAAAGTGTGCACACCCTCTTATAACTTGGGATGTGGCTAGGATTGTAACGGTATGAGATTTTCATGGTATGATAATCGTCTCAGAAAATATCACGGTTTCACGGTATATATTATAGAATTATTCTTATCAGTAACACTGACTCTTAAAAAATAAGAACAAGTTATTTGAGTCAACAAATCCTTTATTACAACAAACTTGAAACCATTTTAATGAAAGTATTGAAGTCTCCCTTCTGAAAAAAAATTATAAATTAATACATTTCATTTCATTTAAAAAAATAAATAAATAAATAAAAAATAAAGCTATACACATTATAGATATTTATAAAACGGATAGTTCTGGTCGTTGATTCTGATTGGTTGGTTTATAACAGCTAAGGGAGTGCCTAACAACGCCCCTTAGCTGTTATAAATTCACTGTAAACTAGGGATGCAACGATACCATTTTTTCAGAACCGATCCAATCCAATACCAGCGCAGTTTTTTTTTTTTAAATCAATGTAGAATTTCTATACTTCTCTGTGTTGAACTGATCATCACTCTGCCTTAAACAATCTACTACATATAGACAACTTCATTTTAATGAAAAATAACAAATGAAAAAATATATAATCATAATCTATGACAAAAATACTATTATAAACTAGGTTAGTGGATAATTCAGCAGCAAAAGATACTCTAGAAAAATCACGGGTGCACAATAATTTTATAAAATCTAGTGAAACATTTTTATTTATAAATAAAATGAATAAGTGTAGGACTAAATCTGGTAAAATGTTACACATTGCTCTTTGTATTGTTGTTAAATTCATTCATGAAAAAACAAGTAAATACATTTATAAATATATATTATAAAATTAAAAGACATTTATTTTAAATGTATAGCACAGTAATGAAGGCAGCAACATGTGATAGATAGGACAGAACAAGAAAGACTATTAATAATCTTTCATTGCGCAGAAAAGTATTATAATACAAAAGGCTCCAATACAGAGCGGCACAAAGCGCTTATGCGCATCCCGTGCGCGGAATGATGTGCTTGAAACAACACGCTCAGCTGCGCAGCCCTCCGAGTCAGCATAGAAAAGTTCAAAGGGGTAAGAGATATTGATACGTAGTGTATTAAATCTGTGCATTAGTTTATTGAGCCTTTTCTTTTAACAGTTTTAAACTTCAGGTACTGTGCGCTCTTGAAGAGAGTTTCATCGTTTTGACTGTCGTAACTGAATAAATTCATTATTATAAAGAATATTATTATTGTTGATATCATAACTTTGAAGTACATTGTACAATGCTAATAATATATCGGTCATAACTTCAAGTTAAATCAAACTTTTATTTTGACGGGTTGTAGTGGTCCTTTGAGTTTCAGAGAGTATTTGACAATGTTTTTTCTCAAATAAAACTAGTAAATGTTTATTTAGGTTTTCTCTCAGAGCAGCTCTGGTGATGTTCATGTTTATGTAGACGCTGAAAACACTATTAGTGTCATGCAAGACTATAGAATACCCAAAACATGTCACTCGAATAGTTTTGAATGGGGAAAAATTCAACGCTTAATATGGCCACTCAATCGCAGGAAGCCCCGCCTCCTGAATGAAAGAGCCAATCGCTATTCGGTAAAGTCAGCGCGTCACTGCAGCTGCCGTTAGAAGTCCCGGTTGCTATAGAAACAGTCAGCACTCTGAGACGCGCGCGCGCTCAGGACTGCGCATGCGCATTGGCTGATCTAGGCTGAAAAAAAACGCTTTTTATAACGTTATTTGAGCAAAAGAAACAACATTTATGACACAGTTGTCCGATTTCATTGGTGATTTCAAAAATGAAATTTAATCGTAAGCTTAGTGAACAGTTTTGGTGAATTTGATGTTTCCCCATACAAAGTGATAGGAGCTGCACTTGGATGCCCGAGAGGCGTTTCAAAGATGGCCGCCGAGTGACATGATTTGTCTTAAAGAGACTTTGTGCATACTTCAATGTGTAGTAGATAAAACGGCGCCACTCAGAGACATGCAGAAACAAGCAGAATATTTATATAGCTGTCTCTTCGCGCTTCACAGACACATATCATATCTACTTTTGATTTATCCATCCAACAGACTGCGTGTTTTACGTGACATCCTCGTTATAGACCGTTTCAAAGGCAACAGCATAAACAAACGTTACTGCGCATGCGTGCTTTTGTGGCCCCAACTTAACTTCCGGTAGACATCCAAATAGAATCAATAACAACAGCTAAGTCCCTCTAGAGTAGATTATTTTTTTGATAAGCAAAATATGTTTGCTGCGTAAATCAGACGGACTTATTGAAAATGCAAATTCATTCTCTGCCAGCAGGAGGCGCTTTAAAGCGGGAGAACTAGAGGTTTCCCTGGTAACGGCTGTAGATAAAGCAGTGCTGAGCTTACAAACGTTATTTTATCAGGCATTACATGCAAGATGAAATGAAAATGACATCGAACATTTTCTAAAGACAGTCTTCCTTCAGAAATACAGTGAAACAAAAACACCCGCGCCTCGTTTTGATTTTTAAACGTGCATTACGTGCACATGTTTATTCAACGAAGCCTTTTGGAAAATCGGTCAGTTTTGATAACGTAGCGGGTCACCACAAATAAATAAATGTATGGGAAACACATCCCACAGCACAACATCCTGAGCCCAACTTCATTACTCATCACTTTACCTTTAACTGCGTTTGTTGCCATTAACCAGACCGATAAACAAACACAGACTTGAAGTTAACTTCGGGCCAGGCGCGTGCGCCTGATGAAACCGTCTATAGCCTACTCTAAATTCCATGTTCACGTCACCGGAAATCATACGGCCTTAATTTATAACTTTTTATAAATGCGGCACACCTTCATCTGCACAGGGGGGGCGGCCAAGATGGCGTCGTAGCAAGACAGGTTTACGAGAGCTCTAAAAAACTTTGCTCAGATCCCGGGTTTTTTTAAAACAGTTCATGTTCAGAAGTAACTGGAAGATACAGTTTATATTATGAGTTAAGTAGCCTCCTTTAATTATCTTTTTTCTTTTACATATTTTTGCTATTTGAGCTCTACTGAAGACGCTTTTGCCAGCTAGTCGCTAGTAATAATCCACGTGCTTTTGCTATAAATTGCTGTGTTGACTTGTGAATATGGAGGAAAAAGAAGAAACTCTCCTTGCTATGCATAGCTATGCAAGGAGAACTCTAAACGCTGAAATGGATGCAGTTGTTGGACAGTCTGAGTTCGCGCTTTTACCCGATACACCTGAACCGAACCCTGCAAAAAAAAGTAAACCGAGCTCCGACAGTCCTTCAGTGAGTGATGCCATGCTAATGAGATTCATGCAGAGAATGGAGGCCATGCACGAAGAAACTTTGCGCTGAATTCAAGGAGTTGAAAAAACGGTACTTGAAAACTCAAACTCTATTAAACAGATAATCAGCTCCCTCGAATTCCACGGTGAACAGGTGAAGCATTTGAATGAAAAAACTGAGGAACTGGAAAAGAAAATCGTAAGATTGGAGAAAGACAACGTCGAACTTCGTGACAGGTGTAATGATCTGGATGCGTACAAGAGATGGAATCTTCGCATCGCTGGTATTCCGGAGAAAGCAGGAGAGAACATAAAGCAGATGATCATCGACCTCTTCAGCCAGGTTTCCCCGAGCATCGCTGCAGATCTGCCCCGTGGAGTTGACATCGCTCATAGGCTGGGACCTCGTTCTGCTGCGGAAAGATCCTCTCATCGCATAATTGTCTTATTTTCGTCGCGGTCCCAGCGGGACAAAGTTTGGAGAGATGCCAAAACGTCTGTCCTTCTCAGGGAAAAGAAGATCAAGATCTTCGAGGATCTTTCGCAGAAAGACAAGGATGCAAGATCTCTCCTGTGGCCGACGGTAGAGAAGGCGAGACGGGAAGGAAAGAGAGCTGGCTTTCACGGTCCATTTGCTGTGATTGAGGGTAAAAGAGTGACCGCTAAAGATGTAGCCAACACTTAACATGTTGGCAATGCTTATTCAACAAGCAACTGTTTCTTCTAAGTGATTAGCTTGATAAGTGAAAGCATTCTTTTCTAAGTGATTAGCTTGATAAGTGTAAGAATTTTTTTTGTTTTTTTTATAATATTTTATATATTTTTCTTTTTATTTATTTTTATACATATATATTTTTTTATTGTTAATTATTTACTTTTACTTTGGGCTCTTAAATCTTTACTCGAAAGCTGAAGTTTAAGCGTAGTCTTTGTTATTCTCTGAACTTAAATCTGAACACCTTATTCCCGGTTGAGCTGTTGTTGTGGTTGTTGCTCTTTTCGGAGGATAGTGATTGAACGAGTGTACTCTTTTGGTTCACTCAAACTTTGTTCTTTTCTTTTCTTGTTTCTTTTCTATATTGTTCGTGGTTCATGTCATTGTCTTTAATATCCTTTAATGCCAGGGGCCTCAGGGATAGTGTCAAACGAAAAGCTCTTTTTTTGTTTGCTAAAAAACACAAATCAGATTTCTGTTTTCTTCAGGAATGTCATTCGACTATTGATGATTACAGATGGTGGAAATCTCAGTGGGGTAACGATATTTGGAGTTCACATGGCACCGAACACTCAGCTGGTGTAAGCATTTTGAGAAACAAATTTGGTGGGGATATATTAGGGTCAGAATCAGATAGCTTGGGTCATTTTCATTTATTAGTAATTTCACTTAACCAACAAACTGTAATTCTCGGAAATATATATGGGTACAATAATTCTTTGGATAATGACATTTTTTTAACAAATTAGATGAGAAGCTTACATATTGGTCTAATAAATTTCCTAATGCATTTTTCATTCTAGGAGGAGACTTTAATGTGTCATTTAATAATTCTTTGGACAGATATCCTCCAAAAAGGACCACCTGTTCTAGTCCTGCACTATTAGACCTTTAATAGATAAGTTTGAATTGGTGGACATTTGGAGAGAGAGGTTCCCTAACGATTTAGAGTTTACTGGGGCCAATAAAAGTGGTTCAAGACAATCTCGTATTGATTATTGGCTCATATCAAAATGTATGTCAAATTTTGATCTGAATGTCGGCATTCAGTGTACCCCGTTGACCGACCACAAAACTATCTTTATTAATACCCCTTTAATGGCAGATTATGTAACAGGCCAATGCAGAGCTTCTTTGTGGAAACTTAACAGTTCACTGTTAGAATTACCAGATGTAAAGGATAAAATTAAAGAATTAATTGCTAGCTATTGGAAAGCAGCCACAATTCAAAATTCTTTTGGTACCAATTGGGAGCTTTTTAAGTTTGAGGCAGGTGTTTATTTAAGAAAAGTTGGAACACTTTTAGCCAAAAAAAGAAGGGTTCTTGAAGACAACCTAATCATGAAATTATCTCAGTCTAATAATTTTGATTGCATGTCTCTAGAGGAAAAATCTGAAATTGCAGATTTGCAAATGAAATTGGATGAATTGTACTTATCAAAGGCTAGGGGTGCTTATATAAGATCCAGGAAAAAATGGCTCGAAGAGGGAGAACTCAATTCCGCATATTTTTTTAAGCTAGAAAAGCGTAATTTTACCCTCTCAACAATTGAACAACTTTGTGTTGATGGCAAAATTGTTAAAGATCCAAAGGAAATAGCAAACTACAGTGCCAATTTTTATAAGAATCTTTATAGTTCAAGGTATTCAGAGCAGACAACGTCCTCATTTCTAGACTCGGTTAATTATGTTAAGGTTATATCTGAAAGTGATAGATTTTTTTGTGATAGCATTGTTACTCCTGAGGAAGTACAAAGAGCAATTAAGAGCTTGAAAAACAATAAGTCCCCAGGGTGTGATGGACTTACAGCTGAGCTGTACAAATTATTTGCTGATGAACTTACTCCCTTTTTAACTCAGGTTTTTAGAGAAAGTATTGAAAAAGAGGCTTTACCTCCTACATTGATGCAAGGTATCATAACTTTAATTCCTAAACCTAAGAAAGATCTTACCAATTTAGACAACTGGCGACCCATCACACTCCTTAACAATGACTATAAAATTTTTGCTATAATATTTGCTAAAAGACTTAAAGATTATTTGGATATTGTTATAGGTGAGACTCAGTCTGGATTTATGAGGGACCGACATATAATGAATAATATTAGATTAGCTAATTTATTGGATTATAGTGATTTGCTGGAACATAACAGTTTAATACTTTTCTTGGATTTTTATAAAGCTTTTGATTCAGTCGAACATAAATTTATATTTAAATCAGTGGAAAAAATTTGGTTTTGGTGAATATTTTTGTAAGGCAGTAAGAACTATATATTACAACTGTAGTAGCACAATTAAATTAAAATATGGTACTTCTCCAAGATATTAATTGTCACGTGGTATTAGACAAGGGTGTCCATTATCCCCTTATTTATTTTTAGTAGTTTCCCAGATATTTGCTTCTTATATTTCTAATAGTGGTCTTTGTGGTATCTCTATTGCTGACAAACAAATACTCATCAGTCAACTGGCTGATGATGCCAATCTTTTTTTGCAAGATGCTAACCAAGTTCCTTTAGCATTAAAGTGTATCCAGCAATTCTCCAAAGCATCAGGCCTGTTCTTGAACCTCTCAAAGTGTGAACTGATGTCCATCAAAGAATGTAATTTGTCAGAAATTTGTAATATTCTAATCAAAGTTCGAGTATCTTATTTAGGTGTTATTATAGAAAAAACTGAATATGTGGCTCCAACGTGATCTCTCATTGAAGGGAAGAATCTTACTAGCCAAAGCTGAAGGTTTGTCAAGGTTAACATATGCTGCTCTCTCTTTGAATGTTGACACTGCCATTCTTAAAAAAAATTGATACAATGCTTCTCAACTTTGTTTGGAAGAATAAAACTCATTTTATTAGAAAATCTGTACTTATGAACACCATTGAGAAAGGGGGTTTAAACTTTCTTGACTTCACCACTTTAAACAACACCTTTAAAATAAATTGGATAAAAAACTGTATCAATAAGCCCTCATCTATATGGAATCTGATCCCTAATGTTGTTTTTTCCAAACTAGGTGGTTTAAGTTTCTTATTAATCTGTAACTATAACATCATGAAAATCCCTATCAAATTATCTCTTTTTCATAGGCAAATGTTATTAGCTTGGTCCCTCATTTTTAAACACAATTTTACACCTCACTCGTATCTAATCTGGAATAACAAGAATCTACTGTATAAACACAAATCTCTTTTTTTTGAAAATTGGTTTAAAAATGGTATTATTTTTGTGTCTCAACTTTTCAATCAAAATGGTTCAATCTGTAATTACTCTGAGTTTTTAGCTAAGCATGGAATTCCTGTTAGTCCGAAAGAGTTTGCAGTTGTTGCTGATGCAGTGCCACATGGAGTTCTCATGCTTTTTAGAGGTCTTTCTTTTCCAATCTCATGTCACTCAGTGGATCTTTGTAAAACATTTGTTGGAAAACAGTGCCTTTCGTCATCCAAGTCAAAAAACAATAAGAAAATTAGAGTTTTGTTTCAGATGGAGTCTATTTCTGTGCCTTATGTAATCTCTTATTGGAATGGTTTAGTAAGTGATATTCCCTGGAAGAAAGTTTGGTCATTACCTCACAAATATTTAATTACTAACAAAATGAGAGAAATTGCATTTAAGTTGATTCATAGAATTTACCCGGATAAGTGCTCTCTTAAAAGACTTAAGAATGATATTAATACCAACTGTTCTTTCTGTTTAGAAAACAATGAAACTTCTTTACATTTATTCTGGAATTGCTCTTACACAACATCATTTTGGTGTGACATTCTTGACTTTATCAAATGTTATGTGAATCCTAATTTTGAGTTTACTTATAGAAATGTCATTTTTGGCTTTCATGAATGTGAAAAAAAGTGATGCTTATTTTATAAACCTTATTTTCCTGTTAGCTAAATATCATATTCATAAATGTAAATTTTCTAAATGCAAACCTCTTTTTTTAAGATTCAAACTTGAAATGAAAATGTATTTTGATTCTGTTGAGTTCTCTACGAACATAAAAGCAATAAGAACAATGACTTTGTTGAAGGACTTGGCACTTCCTTTGGACTGAAAGACTGAATGTCCCTGAACAGTTGTTGTATTGTTATGTTTTGACGATGACAATTGTTATTGTTTTTTTTTCAAGCATTCAATAAAAAAAAAAAAAAAAAAAAAAACCTTCATCTGCACGGAGGGATGGTGTCCACGAATATGAGAATATGAGGGAACATGGATTGTATTGCCTTGTATTGCCTTGTATTGAACATTGGCTGTATTGCCTGCTTTTGCAGCCACTTTGCGTCCACATTTTTTGCAAATTGGATCCGTCCTCAAGGACAACCACCCGTTCGTTTTTTTTTTATATATCAAAAATGTTCCCATATTGCAGATCTTATTTTTTTTCGTGGGGGATGGAGATTAGATTTAATCTCTGTTTCTGTCATTTTCTCCGCTGTACGTGAGTTTAAGCAGCCAAGTGAATGCAGAGTGAAGCAGCCGAGCGTAAAAAGTTGCATATGCGCAGGTGAGATTTTTTTTATTTTTCATTCATTAAATTATTATTTTTTTTTTTAAACATAGATATGCAAATGTTTACGGTATGATAACAATGCACGTTCAAACTGTGATAGACTGTCATACCTATCGTTACAACCCTAGCATGTGGCTGTGTTCAGAATTAAGCAATCGCATTCAAACTCACGTTAAACAGGAGTCAGCACCTCTGATTAACCCCAAATAAAGTTCAACTGTTCAGAATAAATATTAGCAAGATCAAAAATTTGAGCCGGGGACCTCTGGTTAAGTTGAACGGAATGACCCATTAGCAGAATCGAAGGTGACACAATAAACATAAAACAGTTGTTATCGGTGAGTCTGGCCAGTTGTCAAATAGCTGTGTTGGCACCATAACTTATGCAGCCATTTAAAAGTTGCGCTGATGAAGCAAGCTGGCTGCTCTCAAAAAACTTGCGTAGTACTTTGATGTCATGAATCACAGTGATATACTGTTGCCACTGTCTGAAGTCGGGCAAAATTTCTAACATGCATAGCTTCAAATCAGACGTCAATCTGTCTACACAGCATATAACTATTGCTAGGGGTTGGCTTGACCAGTTTTGGTTATATCAGAAAATTTGGCCAGTGATATTCATCAAGCTTTCCATAAGTCCTACATTCAATTTCAAACTCATAACATTTAGAATAGTAGCTGGTTTTAAATAATTTCATATAATTTTTACTGATGAGCACTCCAACAGAGGAAAAACAATCAATTTAGAACAAAACTACCTGTCTGTAGCTCATTCAATGGTACAAGGGGGACCTTTCAGAGAAACCAGCTTGCAATCATCATTTCTACACTAGCATTCGGTGCCACTGGTGGTGCAGTATCTGGTAAATGCAGCTCGCATAGTGATACTAAACAATTCTGCACTAAGACTCCAACCACTTATTCTGAGACTGCATGTACTGCATGTAGAGACAAGAGAAATATCACTGAATTAAATAACCTTAATTAAAAAATTTTAAAACCAAAAAAACTAAGAACTGACACGTTTAAAAATTTAAGTAAAAAATAAAAATAAAAGTTGCCAGCATATCAATCTACCACACTGAGAGTCAAGTTACATTCAAACCAATTACAACAGAACTGAAGGAGCAGTGCTTTTTGCAGTGCAAGAATCTGCTGCTTCACCCAATAGTCATGCATATTCAAATGAAAATACCATGGTAACTATAATTTCAGCCTAAATACCATAATTACATATGTTAATGTAACACCATAATTTAAAAAAAACATAGGATGTCTTCTACACAGTGAAGTGTTCAGAACCGGTATCACTCTTTAGTGATGACAGTGGCGGCTAATGCCAACAGTTTTACTGAAGCAAATATGGTATTTTGGCACCGTGGTGAATTGTTTAAGCGAAACTGGGCGGTTTTGTGCATTGAACTCGCACCTCTGATCAGCAGAGTTCTCCAAAGCTCGAGACGGAGATCCGCTGCGTCCGCGGACGATCACACAGATCACTCCCGTCAGCAGCTTAAATGGCAGCGTCCACAGCCTGTAGAGGATCTGCAGGCGCTGGATCAAGAGGTGTTTGCAGGGGGTTCGGCGATTTCTCTCCTTTTGGTTCTGGGTCAGGCGCAGTGGGCCATCATCAGCCTTAAACACACACTCTGCGTGAGCCACGGCAGACGCTCGATACTTTAATCCGACGGTCTCTTTCCGTGCACTTTCTATTGTTTTTTGATGATGGATCAACACTGTAGAACTGGGGCTAATTTTAAACAGACTTTCAGCCGAGACTGTTTCTCAACACTTGCGCAAGGGCGCCGCCATCTTGAGGTGGACCCAGAATGCACCGCGCATAATGAGGGCGGGTGCTACGTCTGAGGACATCAACGAACACGTCACCGCTCGTCGATTTTCTTTACCTAGGCCTATTATAAATGTATTATTTTATGTGTACTGTTCTTGATTTTTGAGCATTAAATTAAAAAAGGCCTATTATAAATGAGTATTTCCAAAAGTAATGTTTAACAAATTTATTTGCTATTATATATATATATATATATATATATATATATATTCTATTCTTTAAAAAAAAAAACTTGTCCCTTCTAGACTTGCACTCTATTCATTTAATAACTGCTTGTTTTCTTTAAAAAAATAAAATAAGGGTAATTTCTGTTATACAGTGACTTTTCTGTCTCTATGATTTACTTATATTTTCTCTAAAATGGTCACATATTTATAAGAAATTGCTTAAATTATGCATATTAGGTCTACTTTATCTCTTAAACAGAGATAATAGACATTAAACATATTATTTAGTTTTTTTACACACCTTTTTATTGATACATGCGTTCAGTTTTATCATGTCCTCAGTGCAAAGTAATCAACTTCCACTAGAAATATAAACCATGAAATGATAAAAACCTCAAAATATTTTTAAATTATGTTATGGACTAGGCTAAACTTCATCTAATCATACATATAAATCATGTGAAACTATATTTATTTTTTTACAATTTTCTTCATTTACTGTGTCCCTAAAGTCATCTTCCACCCTGTTTGTATGTACTCCCTCGCCTTCCAAAATAGACTACAATTCCACTGAGATCATTTTCAGGAAGTGATATTGTTTATTTTTTTCCGCTGGAATTCAACTGTACAAATGGAAGTAAGTGTCAACTCTCACTCCTACCTTTTTTTATGTTTTTGAAATGTTCTCCTGCTTGTCACACTCTTAAAGTTCTACCCTGTTAGGCTATATTATGGAGAATGTTTGTCCGATCCAAAAAAAATAAAAAACATATCTGACATAGTTATAAAAGTTATGTTCATCTGTAGAAGGTTAGAGAGCTAAATGTTGATCACTCAAAAAACTACAGCTAATTTAGCACAAAATTTTCCACCCTGTTAGGTTTAATAGAATAATAGTATTTATTGTATACTGCAAATTAATCTACCTCCATAAAACTTTTGAGTGGTAATGCACATGAATACAATTGTATATATGTACACTACCACTCAAAAGTTTTAGATCAGCAAAAAATTGTTATGTTTTTAAAAGAAGTATCTTCTGCTCACCAAGGCTTCATTTATTTTATCAAAAATACAGCAAAAACAGTAATATTGTGAAATATTTTTACAGTTTAAAATAACTGTTTTCTAGTTGAATAGATTTTAAAATGGAATTTATTTCTGGGTTGGCAAACCTGAATTTTCAGCATCATTACTACAGTCTTCAGTGTTACATGATCCTTCAGAAATCATTCTATTATGCTGATTTGTTGATATCAATGTTGAAAACAGTTGTGTACTGTCACGGAGCTAACCCGTGACCATGCATGAACTATGGGCACGTACCCGTATAACATACACACACATACACACATACACAGAGTGTGCAGCGTTACACGGTCTGGTTGCCGGCACTGACATCTGTATACACAGACTTTTGTAATGTTTGACCTATACAAATGTTGTGTGTTATGTGGTTGAGGTATGTTGGGTTAATGTGTCTATTATGTTCATTGGAAGTCTGTACATGTCAAGGTGTTTGTTTAATATAATTTGACAGCATCTAGGAGTTTTGTTTATACATAAATTCATGGTACCAATACCACAAGACTCATTTATACAGTTAAAACATTTATTTGGTAGAAGTTTATACAGATTAACAAATATACAGTAGTAGTGAAGCAAATGTGTATCTGGTTGAGTTTTAGGCCTATGTTTTGTGTGTTTAAAACTGTATTTGTATTTGGGGTTAATATGTACTGTGTGTTGGTGTGTCTAAAGGTTGTATATGGTAATTGGGCCTGAACTTACCTATAGAGTGGTACATTCCAGAAGGAGGGGCTTAAGATGTAAAATGGCTACAAGTTTTGTTTGGTGTGCTCTTGCCCCAACAGTGTGTAGCGTGGTTGCACTCGTGTCCTGTTTCTCAGTTACAGAGGGCGGATTTTTAAAATATTTTTGTATTCCCTTGGTGCACGTTTGAAGAACGGTTATTCTTGCTGGGAATTTGGTTGTCGGCTGCACAATAAATACACCTGCAAACTGGACTTCAGTAGGTTGGCTGTTGTTTTTCCCGGCCGTAAAGGCTATTCCGGACATGTACAATTTTTTTTCCCCAGGATTATTTGATGAATAGAAAGTTCAAAAGAAAAGCATTTATCTGAAATAGAAAGCTTTAGCAGCTTTATAAATGTCTGCTGTCACTTTTGATCACTTTAATGCATCCTTGCTGAATAAAAGTATTAATTTCTTTCCAAAAAAAAAAAGAAAGAAAGAAATTCTTACTGACCTCAAAACTTTTGAACAGTAGTGATAATGTTACAAAAGCTTTCTATTTCAGATAAATGCTGGTCTTTTGAACTTTATATTCATCAAATAATCCTGAAAAATTTGTACAAAACTGTTTTCAACATTAATAATAATAATAATAAATGTTTCTTGAGCAGCAAATCAGCATATTAGAATGACTTCTGAAGGATCATGTGACACTGAAGACTGGAGTAATGATGCTGAAAATTCAGATTTGCCAACAGAAATAAATTCAATTTTAAAATGTATTCAAATAGAAAACAGTTATTTTAAATTGTATAAAAGGTTTCACAATATTACTGTTTTTGCTGTATTTCTGACCGAGGGACTGTAGCCCCTATCGTATCTGTATGTTTTCTTTATTATTATTATTTTTGGCCAGTGGGAGTCTATGGCAGTCCTACGAAGGAAACATAGGAAAATGATGAAATTTGGCACACTTGTAGTGATGGCCATGAATAGTGATCTGACCAACTTTGGGGTCTATAACACCAACTCAATAGCACCACCACCAGTTCAAAAAGTCAACATTGAAATGGTAATAACTCCTGAACCCCTTGTTCAAGAAAAATGAAACTTAGTACACCTGATTACTCTCTTCATGCTGATCACATTCAATAGCTTACATTAAGACTCCACCCATTACAGTAGCGGCCATTTAGAAAAATACAGTATTCTGTCTTTTCACTACTACTCCTTCAAAATTAATCCAATTCTTCCCAAAATTGGCTCAGATGATCTTTGGACTGAGCTGAACAGAAGAATAGTAGTAGACTAAACAGAATGTTTTAACTTCTAGTGAAAAAAAATGTTATGATGTTGTGAATGTAACGAGGTTGACCCAAAATTGGTTCAGAGCCTGTATCTCTTCCAAACTTTGATCAATCAAAACAAAACATGGTACACTTCATCAGCACCATGATCTGAGGGTCCATGCCAAAGTTGAGAACAGTGCCACCTATGGGTTGTGAGATACCAAAAATTCACATTTTCGCTTATAACTTTTGAACAGTCAGTCGGAAAATTATAATCTTTGTGTCTATGGATTCCTTGGGTCATGCCGAATCAAAGGATGTCAGTTGCCAGGATTGGCTGAACCACGTGTCTGCCATTTTGAAATTTGTCATAAATTGTAATATCTTTTGAACCATTTGACATATCCGCACAAAAATCAGTAGGGATCATGAACACAGTGTCCTGGAGGTACCCCGGAAGAATGAATACAGCGCTACCTAGTGTTCCAGAGATTCACTAGTAACGATTCTTGTAAAAATGCTTATAACTTTTGAAAATGTTGTCCAAAATTCATTTTTATTTCGTTTTGTTCCCTGGGTTATGCCAATTCTGACAATGTCTCATTTATCATTTTCCGTGAATGTACCTGTCAGCCATATTGAAGTAAATGAAAAACAGTTTTATTACTACTCTTCCTACAAATTTTGTTCAATTTTGTCCAAAATCTGATCATACGATCCTTGGACCAAGCTGCACAGAAATGACTGAACAGATTTTTGATATTCACTACAGTTCCCGAGAACTACTTCGCCAAACTAGAGCGTGCCTGTGCTTGTTGATTTATGCTAGTTAGCTTAGCATGCTAACCATTCGTTCTAATGTGACTTTTGAGCTATCAGGTTAACCGTAAGCTACGTTAGCATTAAGTTAGCTAAGCATGCTAATCTGGCTAAAATGCTAAGTCACACTTTTGTGACCTCATTCTCACTTCTAAACTTCTCTTCTGGAGCCTGTTGAATGTGTGTCAACTGAGTGGCTTGCTCTGCTAAGCCGCTGGCCCAGAACCTTTCAGGTCGTGGGTTCGAATCCAGGGTGGCACATGCCCAGACCACCAGAGGTACTGTGGCCAGAAGCGGTGTGAACGTTGCTTTTGTTCCAGACGTTGGATCTTCCATGCGTGTTCGTCTTGAATCGGAAACGTGTGTTTGTTTGTTCTCATCTGAACTTCTGTTCAATTTTGAACTTCTGTACTTCTGAACCAATCCGTTTTTTCAATGTACGTTCTAATTCTGCTGTTTTTATTCTTGCTAAGTAGCACGTTATTAGGAAAGGTGATTTGCAAAGATTCATAAAAGAACCTTATACTCAATTCTTCTGTAGGTGAAGCTGGATCACGAATGATGAACAAAAACACATTTAGGTAGATCGGAGGGCGCATTCCCTTCAAAAACAAACGTAATCCACTGCGTCTTCAGCGGCTCAGATGTCGCGAGTAAATGACAACTGTTATTTTCATTATTACATCCAACAACAAAACACCTCAATCACTTAATAGACATTCTTGGTGGACTGTTGACAGCTCACTCAGGGCGGGTCTAATGTAAAACGCGCGTGTCAATCAACAATCGTGAAAGGGGCCTGGGTCTGTGTGACGTCACACAGCCAAGAAGCTGAGAACGGCTTGATTTGAGAAAGGGGATATTATTTATAGGGATTAAAAAAACAGTGGATTTTTTATCATTATAGGGTGAATGTGTAAAAGCACTGCCAACATACATTTATGTTCAAACATGTAAAAGTGAATTCTGCATCCGATGACCCCTTTAAAAAGCTTGCATGTAGGCTTCTGGTTAAAAAGTCCAAGCTTGATTTTGACATTCACTACAAGCCATAAATTTTCAATGGATTAAGTCAACTATTAACTATTAAAACTTTCAGTTTCTTTCCTTGAAGCTGCATATGGACCATTTGCATGATTTAGATTGAGATCCCTGTTGAGAGGGAAAACACACACACACACACACACACACACACACACACACACACACATTTGTTTTTGTGAATTGTGGGGACATTCCATAGGTGTAATGGTTTTTATACTGTACAAACCGTATTTTCTATCGCCCTACACCTAAACCTACCCCTTACAGGAAACTTTGTGCATTTTTACTTTCTCAAAAAACTCATTCTGCATGATTTATAAGCCTTTTGAAATATGGGGACATGGGGAAATGTCCTCATAAATCACCTTCTCCTTGTAATACTTATCTCATACCCATGTTTTTATGTCATACACGTTTTACCAGATTTAGTTGTACACTTATTCACTTTTATTTGTAAATAAAAATGTTTCACTAGATTTTATAAAATTATTGTGCACCCATGATTTTTCTAGAGTATCTTTTGCTGCTGAATTATCCACTAACCTAGTTTATAATAGTATTTTTGTCATAGATTATGATTATATATTTTTTCATTTGTTATTTTTCATTAAAATGAAGTTGTCTATATGTAGTAGATTGTGTTTAAGACAGAGTGACGATCAGGTCATCACAGAGAAGTATAGAAATTCTACATTGATTTATTTATTTTTTTTTATTAATAGACATAGGGGTGTATACAATACATACAAGTCAAAACATGCACATAAGCAAACGTACATATATGACCATAAGATACACATATACAGCTATACAGACACTGCAGAGTGTAACTAGAAAAGAGAGAAAATAAAAGAGAAGAAAAAAATAGGAAAAAAGCAAACAAACAAAAAAAGGACAAAACTATAAAAATTATTAAGCACTGGTCACCAAACATCTAATTTATTAATTTATACACACCTTGATTATATGCATTCATTCATGTTCTGATTTCATTTATCCATGAACTTTAAAAGAGGGCTCCATATTTTTTCAAAAGTGCTCATTTTGTTCCTAAGTGGGGCAGTCATTTTTTCAAGTGTTAATGTATCTATTAATAGATTGAACCATTGGGTAATAGATATTTTTGTTCTGTCCTTCCAGTTTAATAGTATTACTTTTTTAGCTATGATAGATGAGGTAAAAATAAATGTTTTTGTTTCTTTTGAGGCATTAATGGGAGAAAGATCTCCTAACAGGAATACCGAAGGGGACTTAGAAATATTAAAATCTAGAATCATTTCAAGTTTACATATCACTTCTGACCAGAATTTATTTATGAATGTACAGTTCCAGAAGGAATGGATATAATCATCTAAACTATTTTGACAGTATGTACATGTATTAATATTAACATGGCCAATCTGGAACAATTTACTTTTGGTGAAATATACACGATATCATATTTTATATTGTATCAACTGTATTCTAGAATTTCCAGATATAACAAAAATATCTTTGCAAAGTTCTGAAAGGTCCACGACGGTATATTCAGAATGAAGATCATTATTCCATTTACTTGTTGGTAGAGAATTTATAGTCTCATCATTGGAGATGAGGTTATTAAATGTTTGTGATAGTGATCTTTTAAAAGGTAAGGATCTTAATTTTTCAAAGAGTTCATGATTATGATTTACAAAGGTATTGATATTAAGTGTACTTTTTATAGCTTCCTTTAATTGTATGTATTGTAGCGTGTTTTTTCCGAAATGTTATATTTTATTTGTAACTGATCAAAAGTCATAAATGAATGATTTTCAAACATATCTCCTAGATTTGATATTCCTTTCTCTTTCATTTTCGGAAATATAAAAGGCTTTTTGTTGATAATAAACATGTAGTTGTTCCATAATGGTGTCAAACTGAAGGGGTGAGATCAAAAAGTCTATTAACTTTCCACCATGCTGATAAGGTCGTACTCATGGTGAGATATTTAAAACGATTATGTTTCTTAATGTTGTTGTCAATAAAAGGGATATTTTTATTGGTATTTCTTGAATTAATGACTGTTCTATATCTTTCCATGCTAAAACTAGATCACTAGACCAATATTTAATATACTGTAGCTGTGTTGCTAAAAAATAGTAATAGTAATAGTAAGAAACTGCGTTGTATCGGATTGGATCGGTTCTGAAAAAATGGTATTATTGCATCCTGTCAGGACTGTGGACTGTCTTGTGTGTGTTTTTGCTCCCCATTGTGCTCTGTGACCCAGTTTCTGTCTCCCATTGATTGTGTTCATTTGATTCCAGGTGTGTCTCGTTCTTCCCTGATTGTCCTGTGTTCATAAGCCCCAGTCCATTCAGTTTGTGTTTGTTGGGTCTACTTGTTGAATGTTTTCCTTGCCTGTGCTCTGTGTTACCCATTTGGATTATTAAAGACTCTCGTTTTGTGAATTCCTACGTCTCTTTGTCTCCTCGTTCAGTGTTCCCTGAGAAGTGTGACAGAAGACCTGACCTAAAACAGTTACCTCCGTTTGTACCCACCATTTTGTTTCTCGTTTCTCTCAGTGTTTTTCTTTCTATTGTGCCCTATGGATCCCCTCGTTCGTCCCGAATTCCTCCTCCTCCTACTGGAGCAGGGGGACCGATCTCTCGAGGACAGACTGTTCCTGCTATTAGCTAACACCACCAGCTACCCGGACGACGTACTCTGCTCATTCTATGATGCAAGCCTGAACACCGCGAGCAGGGTGCTGTCGAACGAAGATGGTCCTCGAGAGGATTTCGCCGCCTTCATGGAGTGGATTCTGGCGAGAAACGGATCGTCCTTCACCATCTGCCCCTTGGATGATCTCGCCGGATCCACTCCCGACCCAGAGCCCAGCCCACCTACTCCCCACGGTGCAGAGCATCAGCCCGAGCCCACCAATTACGGAGAGCCTATTCCCACTGCGATCTGTGAGCCAGCGCAAAGCCGAGCAACTAAGTGGAGGATCGCCCCTGAGTTGAGCCCAACCTGTCAGACCAGGTGCGAGAGCCGGCGACAGTGCCCACCATGAGGGAGCAAGCCGTGGACGGTGTGAGCGCGGAGTGGAGCTCCGCCCCCTGCACCGCAGCTGAGGGTGAGCTGATTACAAATCTGGGACTGCTGGACCTCAAGGGGGATCTGATAGACTGGGAGACTGATCTGGAGATAGAACTGCCCCCTCTCATCTCTCCATCGTCCCCGCTGGTCCCGTACAGCCCTCCTTCGTTTCCTGTCCCCGAGTCTAGTCTGGAGTGGGCTTTGAGCCCGGAGGCTCACGAATGCCCACCCACCTGCCTGCTCCTGCCTCTTCAACCGCTGTCGTCTGGCAGCCCCTCTGCTCGCCCTCAGCCCACCATCAGTACGGTGCGAGCGCCGTGGGTCTGCCATCTTCCATCGTCGCCATGGTCGGAGTATCCCTCACCTCCGAGGCCCGGACTCCGCCTTGGCCCGTAGACCCAGCGGCTTCACCTCGGCTCCTAGTTCCCTCGCCTCCACCGTCACCCGTCGATCCACCAGCTCCACCGGGCTCCCTCGTCCCTCCGGCTCCACCTTGGTCAGGCGTCAACCCGCCATCACCTCTGGACTCCTCTCCTCTGGCTGCACCTCGTCACTCCGTCCCACCAGCTCCGTTGGGCTTCTTCCTCCCGCCTGCTCCACCTTGGTCCTCAGTCGCCCCGGCTCCGCCGCGGATCTCCGGATCTCCGCCTCCGTCTCCGCCTCAGTCGCCAGAGCCCTCGGCTCCCCCCTGGCTCGTTGGCTCTCCGTCTCCGCCTTGGGCTCCTCCACCACCTGCTCCGCTGCCATTGGTCGGCCCCCTGGAGTCAGCGGCCATCCCTCCTCCATGGCTCCTCCCTCCATCGGCTCCACCGTGGGCCGTCATCATGGCTGTGGCCTGGGTCCTGCTGTGCTCCTCCTGCTCCAGGTCCCTTCTGTCTCATCCCTGGCTCCTCCCTCCTTCGTCGCCCCCCCTGGCCTCTGTCTGCCGGCCCCCTCCCGGGTGTCCGTCCTCCTCCAGAGCCACCTCCCAAGTGCCCACCCGTCCCTCCCTCAGTTGTTTCTACGGCGCGAGGACGCGCCTTCCGGGAGGGGGCGAAATGTCAGGATTGTGGACTGTCTTGTGTGTTTTTGCTCTCCATGTGCTCCGTGACCCAGTTTCTGTCTCCCGTTGATTGTGTTAATTTGATTCCAGGTGTGTCTCGTTCTTCCCTGATTGTCCTGTGTTCATAAGCCCCAGTCCATTCAGTTTGTGTTTGTCGGGTCTACTTGTTGAATGTCTTCCTTGCCTGTACTCTGTGTTACCCATTTGGATTATTAAAGACTCTCGTTTTCTGAATTCCTACGTCTTCTCGTTCATTGTTCCCTGAGAAGTGTGACACATCCCTAATTTACAGTGAATTTATAACAGCTAAGGGGCTTTGTTAGGCACTCCCTTAGCTGTTATAAATTCACTGTAAACCATGGCTTCACGGGGCTTATTGTTTTTATAAAATGGTTATTCCATATATGTAGTAAGGTTTCACAAAATATTATACAAATTTGTGTTCACATATGTCACAAAAACACGCACACACACACACACACACACACACACACGTATGGTTTGCTATCCTTGTGGGGACTCTCCATAGGCGTAATGGTTTTTCTGCTGTACAGACCGTATTTTCTATTACTACACAGCTACACTAGCTTAGCCCTCACAGAAACTTACTGCATTTTTATATTTCATAAAACTTCATTCTGTGTGATTTATAAACTTGTTTGCCGTGGGGACATGGTGGGGTCCCCGTGTCTTCCCTAGTCTCCATGAGTCTGTGTGTATTCAGGTTTAAGTCCCCACCGGGATATAAAAACATGTACACACACGCACACACAGTAAACACCAGTTCTGATGATTTTAGAGGACAGCTTTGGAGCTTTGCAAGTCTCAGTAGACTAGGCTACAAAAATAAATAAATAAATAAAATTACAAAACATACATGATTAAATAAAAAAAAAATAAAACCACAAATCAAAATCAAGTATTTATTATTATTCATAAATTATAAGTAATTATTCTAACAGAGATTGATTGGTATGCAGATCATTGACATTGAGACTATATACAGAGCGCAGAGTCTTTAAAGTGGGAAGGAATCTCTGGCTATATTATGTAATCCTCTGTGTAGAAAAAACCCCCCACCTACAACATGAGGACACTGATGAGATGAGACAAGATGAGATTTTCAGATTCATCCTCTTCCATTTTTCTCCTCTTAATAATGAATCATCACACATGCCTCTCAATTTGAGCATATCTCTGATTCAAAACAACCTTGTGCAAAGAGGCTTTGATCTCAGAACAAATGAACAGTAATTGCAGAAGCAGACTGCCAGGGAAAAACAAAGTATTGTTCTGCTGTTGTTGCTCATCTTATTTTCAGTTCTAGCAAAACACACACACACACACACACACACATGATTTGCCACAATTTAAAGTGAAAGCATGTTCACCTGTGAAATAAAATTATAGTAAAATCAAATGGAAATGTTCAGACAGGGATGCTGTGACAAAACAATGGTTTCAGAGCATACCCTAATAAGAACCAGACCTTGCTGTGATTTGAATAGATTTTGAATTTCCTAAGCATACACATAATCTGTGTTCTAAAAAGCACTGGACATATGCACAGCAAACTTGGAAGTGTTAGGCCAGCTCTGACAGAGTTGAATCTGTTGCGTGATGATGTATTTGGATTATTTATTTTAAATATTTTGTGCTCAAGTTGTACCTGATACTGTCAAATTATTTTTGTTGACCTTGCCTGACAGATAGAAAAAAAACAAAAAAACTTTGACTGAAACCTAAAATGTTGTAATGATCTACAACAAATTCAAGTGAGCCTTAGACATAGCCATGAAAATATTTTAGGACGTCAGTGTTTATTTCTTTGTAAAAACTGACTTTTTAGTTTAAAAAATGTTACAAAATTAAATATTAAATGTATTTATTGTTATATATGATATTTCTATATATCATATATAATATAGAAATAAATAAAAAACATAAATATGTAAATAAAACAAATATTCTATCATTCTATCAGAGAGAAAAAGCAAAAAGATATATATAAAAAGCAAAAGATATATTGGTCTTTCAAAAATGCACTAAATAAAAGCCCCTTAGACATGACGTTTACACAGACTTGGCATTCAGACAATCCTTTGTGAATGGACGTGCTTCCTTTACCACCTAAAAAAGCAACATTTTTCATCTCTCAGTTTAGAGGGTGATCATTTTGCATATTTCTGAAGTACTCACAGAATGCTTTAACATTACATCAAATATACTCATAATTGCTCATAATCTAAAAATTATATGACTTTTATATATAACTTTAATTAAGTTTCATCATTGGTTAAATTTAATATGTCGACATAAGGAGATCTAAACAGATGCAGTAACCTGATTTTTAACATAGTGTGTGTAATAAAACAGAGAGTATAGTATAGATCCTTTTGCTTCCAGCTCACACATATCTTTTATGCTTGGTTTTCTCAAAAGATTTATAGAAGATGGCTGAATTATCTGGTAAGGCAAATTAAACAAGTGAACGCTCATTTTCAAAAACTATGTGGGTTTGAAAATCTGAACTAATCTGATTTTAAATTGCAATAACTACAATAATTTTGAGTGTTTTCTCTATAATATTTAATGGTCTCCAGTGCTGCAGATACTAAAGGAGAGAGAGGTGAGGGTACTACATGCAGAATGACTGTAGTCTGTTTTAGCCATTAGGAGAAAGTATTCTATTATAGACTGGTACATTATTCAACAAAGCAGCGCACAGAATGATTATTACAGAGAGATCAGAGTCGAGTCCTTTCTCTCTAAGCACTATAAAAATAAATAAAACAAGGCAACTTGATGCAGTAAGACATCTGAGTTCTCTCAACAATAATATTTTATTTCTTCTCAGTAAAGATACTTTGTTTAGCCAATGTAAATGTGTTTGTTCATGCAATGCTGATTGTCTTATTTTGCTAATAGAAAAATTCTTGTCACGGCAACTGAAACAACAATTACTGTCGTTGAGGTAATTTTCCTGGAAGAAAAAAATAATGTGTAAAAAGTCACCTCGAAGTGATAAAGAACTGTAATGCGGTCAAGAACTGCCTGGAACTACGTTCGCCGTGCATTTCCCTGAAAATAATTGCACACCTTAGAACGTTCGTCAGCCAATCAGATTCAAGCATTCAACAGCCCCGTAGTATAAGTAAGGAATAGCCTAATTGACGACGGGCTGTTGAATTATTAGAAAAATAATGCACACCCGAGGTGGTGATGCGGCCATGACGCGAAGCATAAATTATGAGAGCGGGAGAAATAGAGTATGTGCTTTATGTACATAATAAAATGTAATTTTGTGGCAAAACATGGAACTGATCTGTTGTTTTTATCCCATTGCTTACTATATTTACGTGTTTGGCCAGTGTCGTTGTGGGTTTTGGTTATTTTGTTGTTGTAAGACCTTTTGAAATAACCGAAATCATTTGGCGAAGTGATAAGGAACTGTAAT
>JAFVLL020032279.1:0-12007 GCA_021397915.2 Tor tambroides | reverse complement strand
GTCATTCCTTTCAAGTCACAAGCAAATCTCAAGTCAAATCCCAAGTCCTCAAAGAGTTAAAGTTAATGAGATAATTAAGTGACTAATTAAATGATTGTGCATTAGTGATGAACACCTGATGATAACAAGCAGAATCAATGCAGAAAAGAGAAACACAAGAACTACAGCGGACTTCAGCCACGGCCTTGGATGAAATCAACTGGAGAGAAAAAAAACAGATATTTCCACCATAATTGTGTTCAATGTTTGCTTTAGTTGGGTTCCTGAGCCTTTGAAGAAGTTTACTTCTAAGCAGTTGCAGTATTGTTTCACAACAAACATTTGTGCAATGCTGAATCAAGCCTTTGAAGTAGCAGAATAGCTTGTGCTTTTGATGAATGCACACACTTGGTTTAAGTCTGTCTGGTTATTGTATTCTCCTCTTTGGTTTATTTACTATACTTGATTATAAAAGGGGAAAAAAAAACAACTGCCATCATAATGTTTCAATATTTAGGGGGACAAAAGTCTTGTTTAGGATTAAGCTTTTAGACATGAACATTTATCATATGATCCTCAACAGTGGTGACAATAATTTTTCATACTGCAGTGCATGCTGGGAGTTTTTACTATGGTGTTACCCAGCATGCATTGCAGCATGAAGCATTGTGTTGATTGTCACCATCGTTGAGATTCATATGCTGGTTTTTGATGTCTGTGTGTGTCTCAACAGCACTGGAGATTAAATTTATACATGCGTTACATAGATTTAAAATTCATTCACTCTAACTCCTAGAGGAAAAACTTTGCTTGCATGTTACGGAGTTGATTATGCAAAACCTAAACATATATACAAAACAAAGAAACAAAAGTTATTTTGGATATAATCTAACCAGCTCATGGTGTCTAGCTAAACACTATAGAACTCTGCTTCACAACACCACCTGCATTGCTACAGAGAAAGAGAAAACACAGGAATCAAGGGTCAAGAGCCCAACTAAAGCAAGCACTGATCTCCATGATGGTGGCAGCATTTTATCCAATAAAACAGCAACATCTGATCCTCTGTAATTCTCACTAACAGCAGGTGTTCATCACTAATGCACAATCATCATTTAATTAGTCACTTAATTTTCTCATTAACTTTAACTCTTTGAGGACATGGGATTTGACTCGAGACTTATGTGTGTCTTGAAAGGAATGACTTGGTTCCTCCTCTGGTGAAATCAGCTGCTGAGTTCATGGGTGGAATAAACATGTGGCAGGACTTTTACTTTCTGACCCCTGGACTTTCCACCTCTGTCTATAAGGAGAGTAAATATTTAACTGAACTGCATTATTTTGCACAAGAGAGATCTGTTAATGTAGTTTTGTGGGTCACCATTGTGCTGGAGAGTAGAGCCTGTGCTTCAGTCAATGATGAGCCACAAACACTGATGTTCTGCTGCTTTATTTAAAGACAGTTACTGTAAAGTTGTTGATACAGTGATGATCTCTTTGTTGAGTGCTTTAGTGCATGCATGTGTGCTATAGCTGATGATAAACTGCAACGATTTGAGTTAAAGTCATGTTTTTAGTAACTTTATTATTATAAATTAATTGTTTGTGGTTTTATATAAAGAAGTATTTCTTCTCAGTGGACTCAAATTAAATAAGTTAACCAAATGTTTACACCATCACAACAATTTTACAGCATGCAAGAGTTTGCTGTATTTTTACAGCACAATTGTAATTATTGATTTACAGAACTTTTGTAAATTTACAGTCTTACTGGCAACCAAAATTGCCAGTAAGTTACTGTAAATTTTACAGCAATTTTTTACAGTGTGGTCACCCTTAGATTTAAGACGCGCTGTTGGGATCATTAATAGTAATTTATTTGAGGATCTCAGCATTAAAGGTACTATACTAAATTATTAAAAGTACTATAGTAATTTATAGTAAAATTACAATAGAAAATGTAGTCAAATTTCTATAGTACATCTATGAATGTTATAATTACTAATTACATAAATACTGATATTATAAAATGATATAAGATCTTGTGACTGTACACTACACTGATATTATGAAAGATATTTATAAAATCAGCATTATCATTTAATACAATAATTCATTTATACTTTAATAAAATTTTAAATATCAACAAATATCATAGCTCTCATCTGCTGTTGAGTTTTTCTCTTACTCTCAATATTTTCAGCTCATCTTCCTGTTCCTGTCATCATCAGTGACTCTCCAAATAGTTCATCATCATCATCATCATCATCATCAGTGTCCAATTGTTCATTGTTGTGTTCAGCTGTGAATGTGAGCAATGTGAGTCTCTCCTGGTACAGAGGACACAGTTTATTGTCCAGCATCAGTGTGTCTGATCTCAGCATCAGTCTCTCTCTGCCTCTGGGGATCGAGTGTCTGGATGATTCCTACAGCTGCGTGTTAAACAACCCCATCAGAAACCAGACCAATCTTCTCAACAGCACTGAACTCTGTCAACCATATCCAGGTATCTCAGTGGTGAGCAGTACTCTGTAGTATCTAATCTGAATCCTGAATCCTGAATCACTCTTCTTCTGTTTCTGTCCTCAGAACCTCTCCACTGTTGTGGTTTCACTGAAGCTGTGATCCGATTGGTTCTCTCTGTTCTGGTGGGCGTGGCTGCTGTTGCTGTGCTGATTTATGACATCAGGGAGCCGTTTCATAAAACTACACAGTAAAATCCTGAGTGTTAAATTAACACTGCTTGGAGCATATATGGTCCCACTCTAAAAGAGTGTTAAAGTAACACTGAAGCAGTGTTAAAGTTAATGGGATAATTATGTGATTAATTAAGTGCTGATTGAGCATTAATGATGAACACCTGCTGTTAACAAGCAGAATCACTGAAGAAAAGAGAAACACAAGAACTACAACTGACTTCAGCCACAGATGAAATCAACTGAAATGAAAGACATTAAATCTCTCAAGATCTCAGCAGAAGATGATTAATCATCTCCACAAACATCAACAGCTTCATGCATTACTAACAAGTTAGCCTTTATTTCTGGATTATCTAAAACAGAAGTTCTTTACTGAGAATTAAGGTTTAGATGTGTTTTTTGTTGTTGTTTGTTTTTCTTTTTTCAACTTACCGTTCTGGTGAATAGTGTTTTCCTACAGAAAAGCATTAAAAACTGCTCGGTCTGATTACTTTTCGTCTCTTCTAGAAGAAAACAAACATAACCCCAGGTATTTATTCAACACAGTGGCTAAATTAACATAGAATAAAGCATCAACAGGTGCTGACATTTCCCAACAGCACAGCAGTAATGACTTTATAAACTATTTTGCTTCCAAGATCGATACTACTAAGGATAAAATTGTAACCATGCAGCCGTCAGCTACAGTATCGCATCAGATCCCCTGAGGAACAATTCCACTCATTCTCTACTATAGGAGAGGAAGAATTGTATAAACTTGTTAAATCATCTAAACCAACAACATGTATGTTAGACCCTATTCCATCTAAACTACTAAAAGAGCTGCTTCCAGAATTCATAGATCCTCTTTTGGCTATTATTAATTTGTCATTGTCATTAGGATATGTCCCCAAAACCTTCAAATTGGCTGTTATTAAGCCTCTCATTAAAAAACCACAACTTGACCCCAAAGATCTAGTTAATTACAGACCAATCTCGAATCTCCCTTTTCTGTCAAAGATACTAGAAAAGGTAGTATCCTCACAATTATATTCCTTCTTAGAGAAAAATGGTATCTGTGAGGATTTCCAGTCAGGATTTAGACCGTTTCATAGTACTGAGACTGCTCTCATTAGAGTTACAAATGACCTGCTCTTATCATCTGATCGTGGTTGTATCTCTCTATTAGTGCTACTGGATCTTAGCGCTGCGTTCGACACTATCGACCACAACATTCTTTTGAATAGACTAGAAAACTTTGTTGGCATTAGTGGAAGTGCATTAGCATGGTTCAAATTGTACTTATCTGACCGCCATCAATTTGTAGCAGTGAATGAAGAGGTATCATATCGATCACAAGTGCAGTATGGAGTACCTCAAGGCTCAGTACTAGGGCCGTTACTTTTCACGCTTTACATGTTACCCTTGGGAAATATCATCAGGAAACACGGGGTTAGCTTTCACTGTTATGCTGATGATACTCAGCTCTATATTTCTTCGCGGCCTGGTGAAACACACCAAATTGAGAAACTAACGGAATGCATAGTCGATATAAAAAACTGGATGACGAGTAATTTCTTACTGCTAAATTCTGAAAAAACAGAGGTGTTAATTATCAGACCTAAAACCCCCAAATGTAATAACCTAGAACACTGTCTAACACTTGATGGCTGCTCTGTAAATTCTTCGTCATCAGTTAGGAACCTAGGTGTGCTATTTGATAGCAATCTCTCCTTTGACAGCATTTGTAAAATTGCATTTTTTCATATTAAAAATATATCTAAATTGAGACCTATGCTCTCAATGTCAAATGCAGAAATGTTAATTCATGCGTTCATGACCTCAAGGTTAGATTATTGTAATGCTTTATTGGGTGGTTGTTCTGCACGCTTAATAAACAAACTCCAGATGGTCCAAAATGCAGCAGCTAGAGTTCTTACTAGAACCAGGAAGTATGACCACATTAGCCCGGTTCTGTCAACACTGCACTGGCTCCCTATTAAACATCATATAGATTTTAAAATCTTGTTAATTACTTATAAAGTCCTGAATGGTTTAGCACCTCAGTACTTGAGCGAGCTCTTATTGCGTTATAGTCCTCCACGTCCGCTGAGTTCTCACAACTCTGGCCATTTGATAATACCTAGAATATCTAAATCAACTGCAGGCGGCAGATCCTTTTCCTATTTAGCGCCTAAACTCTGGAACAATCTACCTAACACTGTTCGGGGGCAGACACACTCTGTGAGTTTAAATATGGATTAAAGACCCATCTCTTTAACCTGGCTTACACATAACACACTAATATGCTTCTAATATTCAAATCCGTCAAAGGATTGATAGGCTGCATTAATTAGGTCAACCGGAACCGGGAACACTTCCATAACATATGATGTACTCAAGCATCGCAAGGAAGAATGGCATCCATGGCCATTATTTGTCTGTTTTTCTCTTATTCTGTTTCTCAGTCCTATGTCCTGATCAGATGGCAGGATCAGCGCCGGGAGATGATGTCTGCGGCCCTGATCGTCTGCGGAGGCTGGACACCTGGATGAGCCCTGGGTACCCATCCCCAGTGAAGACCTCGACTAAAAATACAATAAAACTAAAAATACAACAAAATAACTAAAAATATAATAAAATACCTAACTACATAATACTATTATTGTTAGAAATTGCAACAATATAAAAATAGAAATATAATACATTTAAAATTTTAATTAAAACAATAAGTAAACAATAAATAAACAATAATTTCCTGGCCAGAGGAGAACTGGCCCCCCGACTGAGCCTGGTTTCTCCCAAGGTTTTTTTCTCCATTCTGTCAAAGAAGGAGTTTTGGTTCCTTGCCACCGTCGCCTCTGGCTTGCTCAGTTGGGGACACTTAATTTCTAGCGATTATCCTCAATTTGATTTCACAGATACTATTTAAACTAAACTGAGCTAGACAACGACATCTCTGAATTTAATAATGAAATGCCCTTAACTGAAAATTGAGTGTTTAATCTTATTATTATACATTACTGACACTCTATCCTCCAATTTGATACTGTTAAGTGCTTTGACACAATCTGTATTGTTAAAAGCGCTATATAAATAAAGGTGACTTGACTTGACTTGACTTGTTTGCTTTAGTTGCCTCTTGACCCTTGACTTTTTAAATACAAGCTTCTCTTTGGCTCTTACAATTGTGTTTATAAGCACATATGTGATGGCAAGGAACTTATGATGACATTATTTTGTGTGTCTGAATTTCTGATTGTGTTTAACCTAAATCTGTAGCGCTTTTATGATTTGATATTATTGTAGCTCTATGAACTTTATAAACCACTTTTATAAGTATGGCTCATGAAAAAGGTTTGATTCTGGCACTCATAGACATGAAGAATCAGCATGTGAATCTCAGCAATGGTGAAAGTAAGAATAAAAAATACTAAGATGGTGCAGCTGCATAATTTATTCATGTCGCAGTGCATGCTGGGAGCCGTGGATGAGTTATGATTGGTGCACCCAGAATGCAATGCAACATGAATCTGTCTGATGATCGTCTCCATTGTTGAGATTCACATGCTGATTCTTGATGTCTGCATGTCTAAACAGTACAGATGCTCCAAAGTGGTGTGCAAAGTGTTTTCAAAGTTATTCATGTTTCATTGAAATGCAGTTGTGATCAAAAACACAAACTAAATAATACATCACCACTGATGACATCAGTGAATCAGGCTACTACATGACAACTACATCACTATCAAACAGAGGTGGAAAGTCCAGGAGCCAAAGAGTAAAAGTCCTGCCATATGTTTATTCCACCCATGAACTCAGCAGCTGATTTCACCAGAGGAGGAACCAAGACATTCCTTTCAAGACACAAGCAAGTCTCAATCAAATCCCAAGTCCTCAAAGAGTTAAAGTTAATGAGATAATTAAGAGACTAATTAAATGATTGAGCATTAGTGATGAACACCTGCTGTTAACAAGCAAAATCAATGAAGAAAAGAGAAACACAAGAACTACAGCTGACTTCAGCCACGGCCTTGGATGAAATCAACTGGAGAGAAAAACAAACAAACAAACATTTCCACCATAATTGTGGTCAGTGTTTGCTTTAGTTGGGTTCCTGAGCCTTTAAAGGCTTTAAAGAAATATACTTCTAAGCAGTTGCAATACTGTTTCACAACAAACTTTTGTGCAATGCTGAATCAAGCCTTTGAAGTAGCAGAATAGCTTGTGCTTTTGATGAATGAAAGCTCTTGGTTTAAGTCTGTCTGGTTATTGTATTCTCTTTGGTTTATTTACTATACTTGATTATAAAAGGGAAAAAAAAGCAACTGCCACCATAATGCTTCAATATTGATGGGGACAAAAATCTTGTTTAGGGTTAGGCTTTTAGACATGAACATTTATCATATGATCCTCAACAGTGGTGACAATAATTTTTCATTCTGCAGTGCATGATGGGAGTTTTACTATGGTGTTACCCAGCATGCACTGCAGCATGAAGCGTTTTGTTGATTGTCACCATCGTTGAGATTCATATACTGGTTCTTGATGTCTGTGTGTCTCTCAACAGCACTGGGGGTTAAATTTGTACATGCATTACATAGATTTAAAATTCATTCACTAACCCCTAGAGAAAAGCTTTGCTTGCATGTTACAGAGTTGATTATGCAAAACCTAAACATACAAACAAAACAAAGAAACAAAAGTTATTTTGGATATAATCTAACCAGCTCATGGTGTTTATCTAATCACTATAGACCACTGATCTCTCTGCTTTCCAACACCACCTGCATTACTACAGAGAGAGATCTAACACAGGAGTCAAGGGTCAAGAGCCCAACTAAAGCAAACGCTGACCTCCATGATGGTGGCATCATTTTAACCAATAAAACATCAACATCTGATCCTCTGTGATTCTCAGTAACAGCAGGTATTCATCACTAATGCACAATCATCATTTAATCAGTAACTTATTTAATTATGTTTAATTCTTTGAGGACTTGGGATTTGACTTGAGACTTGCTTGTGACTTGAAAGGAATGACTTGGTTCCTCCTCTGGTGAAATCAGCTGCTGAGTTCATGGGTGGAATAAACATATGGCAGGACTTTTACTTTCTGATCCCTGGACTTTCCACCTCTGCTATCAAATAATGGCCAACACAACCTGATTGCATTTTCTCTTGGTTTTTTTTGCCATAACAAATGTGCTTCGTAAACACAATTACAGCAACCAGAGAAAAACTAATGTTAAAGAGTTGAGGGTCAAGAGCCCAACTAAAGCAAACGCTTATCTCCACAACGCTGAACTCAAATTTGATTATTTTCAATAAACATTAACATCTAAACCTCTGTTAATTCTTAAAAAGAAATTTTTAGATGCATGACAAAAAAAGTCAAACTGGTTAGTAGTGAGTGAAGTTGGTGATGCTGTTTGTGGAGATGATTAATCATCTTCTGCTGAGATCTTGAGAGATTTAATGTCTTTTATTTCAGTTGATTTCATCTAAGGCTGTGGCTGAAGTCAGTTGTAGTTCTTGTGTTTCTCTTTTCTTCAGTGATTCTGCTTGTTAACAGCAGGTGTTCATCACTAATGCTCAATCAGCACTTAATTAATCACATAATTATCCCATTAACTTTAACACTGCTTCAGTGTTACTTTAACACTCTTTTAGAGTGGGACCATATATGCTCCGAGCAGTGTTAATTTAACACTCAGGATTTTACTGTGTGCCTTTACTCAGTGAGTCTTCTTCCAGAAACGAACAGTAGCCACGATGAACGATCACCTCACGCTTTGTTTAGGTTGGGGGTTTACATGTGTCTCACTTGGATATTTACATATGAAGCGCGCAAGCCACGCGATTGCATTAGAGATAATGAGTTAGACGGGAAAGACTGAACATTGTGTTGGTTTCATATGGATACTTTATCACAGAATATTTGATACTTCATTTAAAAGTAGACACTGCAAGCTTTCTATAGATATAACTCCCATGGCAGTGTGTCGAGTATTCGTTGAGCTACAGTTAATTTTAGTGACACTAAAAGCAGTTCGCGGAGACGGAGAAGACATAGAGTGTGCCCTGTTTGTTTTCTTTTTTTTTCCAAAAGCACAAAAGTTTTGTTATTGTGAGTGTACACAAATAAAAGTAGACACTTAACAGTTTCAATTGATGTATAACACTTATCTGTGTGACCAAAATCAACAGAGTATTTTTAGTGTCTTTTGCACTGATCTTCAAAAAACTGAGCTGGTATCGCCAGCAATACCGTCGAGAGTTAAACCGGCTGTGTCAGAGCGACACATCAAACCAAGCTGTTTTCATTTTACTGTTGTAACTCTTCTAAATTCTGTTTACAAACTCCCCACACACATTAATGGGCAATAACTGTAATTTAAAAAAAAAATCAGTTTGTTTTCTGAAAAAAAATGACATCTTGTACTTGAAAATAGCACATTCTGTTAGAATTTTACAGTAATATAAACAAAAAATGTGATAATCATCTATTTTAGCCTCAGGTCTTAAAGGGTTAAAGTAAAGTAAGATAAGGTAATGTATAATGATTTATACATACCATACACTGCTGAGGTTTCGGGTTTTCTTGAGACCACCCGCTGGTTTTTGGCCTCCTGCTCCACAAAATGTTTGAGTCTGCTCTTCAATTATTTAATTTTGTGTTTTTGCTGTATTACTTGCAGTTTTAAAATTTTGTCTTGCCAACCCTCACCCTGTGCACCTTCCTGGTTTTCCCTTTCTGAGTGAAAGAGGTCCAGGCTGGAGCACAAGGGAATCGCGGGTTGCCTCGACCGCAATTGTCGTAGTTTTTTCAAGATTTGTTCTTTTTTAGAATCTTTCAATTTCTTTCTTCGTTCCTGGGCCTAGAAAAAAAGGAGAAAGTCATTGTTATTCACTGCATCTCTATTCAAGAAAATACAGTCATGGTCAGAATTATTGGAACCCTTGGTAAATACTGTATGATCAAAGAAGGCTATGAAAATTTATCTTGGGTTATGTAGCATTTTCTAACATTTATTATTGTGTATGCCAAACAAAAAAATAATGTAACTTCTTCATTTAGAGATTTTTCCTCATCAAATTCTGATTTTTCATATTAATTGCTATTCAGTTTGAATAACGCTAATTAAACTTGAAATTATTTTGATTGACAGCCCTATTAACAAATATTAAAGTGTGATAATACGCACAGAAAAAAATAGTTATCTTTAAGGTGACCAAAATAAGGCCAACAACCCACTTGCAAATGTAGCCGACTACGCCACCTGGATGCGTAACTGAGACCCAGGACTCAACTAAAAACTAAAAAAATTCACTTAATAACAGTTCAACTGAGGGCTGGACACCAGAACCATTGACGCTCAAGAGGCATATCGAATTACAACATCTTTTTATTCCCATAAAAATATTTAATTGCAAGATCGTAAAAATAGTAAAAAAAAAAATAAAAAAAAACAATGGGAAGGAAGAATGCAGTGAGGTATTCAGTCTTTCAATCGTCAGATTATCATATTGGTTTGGACAGATGTGTATAGTCTTGATTCAGCCCACAGTCACGGGAACCTCCACAGCTTTTGGCAGTAATGCACTGGAAAACAGATAGAAGCAACTGCCAGTATCCCAGTTCAAATTAAACCATCAAACAAGTGTACCCAATAGCCAACCACAGCACAGTAAACCCCCAAAACCTAGTTTCACAACACTAACACAAAATAACTATTGTCTAGTACACTGGCAATTTGTTATCACAGTCTTTACTACTTAAAGCATAATGGGTATGGAATAATTTCAGCAGTCTTTATCCATCGATCTAGCTTCAATCACCCAGTTGATAGAATCGTACTCAGAAAAAAGACCGGTTAGCAATTCCACTACCCAGTCCAGATGAATTCTGGCGGTGTAATGGTAATTCTTTGGGGTCGTCGTCATGTTCACGGCAACCCAATCCACTCGCACTTCTTGCACAGTTGTGAAGATAACTTCCCCGTATTGCCGTCGCCGTGTTCACTGCAACCCAATCCACACACTTCTTGCACGGTTGTGAAGATTATTTCCGTGTTACCGTCAATCTATTCTTAAGTTTACTTCGGCTTTCTCTTAACCGCGTGCTCTGCTCACAGGCCTGCGCCTCACCACCGCAGCTCTGCAACTTCAATCACCAACACATGCTTGAACGTAGGGAAAACACACACTCTCTCAGTCTCCACAACGCGCTTTTTAAAGGGCAACAATCTCCACCCAATCACACTCCAGCCTATCACGCTGGAATACGAATTAGTCTATAAAAAAAGGGTTCGTCAAAAAGAGCAATATATAACAATAAAAAAAGTGTTTGTCAAAAAGAGCAAAATATAACAATACATCAACACTAATCAATAACAAAAATAAAATATACCTAAACACAGATTCAAATATTTCCTCATAACAATAACACTTCAATATTTTAATCCCGTCACAAAAGACATACATACTCTTTCAGTTTGATGTGGTCCCACAACACACTCAGATTCATAGATTGGGGCAGACATAAATATTAGGAAGTTTTTCACATGAGCAACTTTCTGTTTGCAGTTTTGTCTCTGCTTTGTTTTCTCGGTGGCGATGTAAGTGAACCACGTCTGAAGAACTCTCTCTGTAAAAAAAAAAATAAAAATATGAGAACAGCAAGGTAAGTTAAACCTTTTAAACATCACACTCTTACTTGATCTGGACAAATGAAAGATTTAAGACTCTAGCTTCGACATATGACCACTGTTTTGATAAAACATTGTTATTTATGTCAGGAGTGCAAAATAATAATCTGTATGTGTCATTTTTGGAACAGAAATTCACCATGTCTTCATATTCAGTCACGTCTGCAGTCGGTTGTGTTCAGATATAGCTTCACTAAACAGCATCAGTAAGGGCTTAAAATGCATTTGGGTAATTCTAGAATTGGGGGTACATGTCTCCCAGGTAAACCTTCTGTTATTTTTCACAAACAAACATTTCACTGAATCAGTTTTGAATAATTACACAATTTATATTAAGCTATCACCAAATCAATGCTTTTATGTATATTAAGGGACATTTTGTCTTGAAAATAATAACTGAAAGACTGCCACTACACCTGTTATTGACTGTCTTTGATTCATACATTCAGCTTGAATTATCATCAAATAATTAAGTCTAATTTTCATATTTTGTGTTTACTCTATTAACCTGTTAACCTGCACCTGCCATTTTGGGCCTCACAGGTGAAAATGACCTACCTAAATTAAAATGGTAACATTTCCTGATAATAATGTGCTACACACACAATTTAGGTATCTTTGGAAAGAAGACACTCTAGG
>JAFVLL020032278.1:0-46674 GCA_021397915.2 Tor tambroides | reverse complement strand
TAACTGAGTCTGTTCTCTTTGTCCACAGATACGGAGCTTAGACGAGATGGGGGAGACTTCAGGAGCACACTGACCACGAAGACAGACAATCTGGCAGGAGAGGAGAACACAAGGAGCAGATACAGGAGGTAAGTAGCAGAGGGTAAGTTTCATAAGGAATATACTCATCGAGAAGGTCTCTGGAGTGAAGTCCACTTCGTGTTAGCGAGATCGGACACTGAGGGGAATGTGGAGTGTGCTTAAATGCAGATCTTGATTGCTGTGGTGATGGGGTGCAGGTGAGCGTGATCAGAACTCAGGTGATGCGGAGCGTTGTGATTGGCGGAGAGGAGAGCCTGACCGATCTGTGACAATCTCATAATGCATCAGCTTAATTCTCAAAATATTATGACTTTATTTTCAAAATATTATGACTTTAATCTCATAATACTGCGATTTTATTCTCGGAATTTAGACTTTTTTCCACAAAATATTACGACTTTAATCTCATAACGCTATGACTTTATTCTCGGAATTTAGACTTTATTCTCAAAACATTACGACTTTAATCTAATAATGCTATGACTTTATTCTCTGAATTTAGACTTTATTCTAAAAATATTATGACCTTAATTTCATAATGCTATGATTTTATTCTCATAATTTAGACTTTATTCTCAAAATACTATAACTTTAATCTCGTAATCATGGCACTAAAATGCTCATGTTTGTTTCCGCCACAGGATTTAGAAATTCTGACTTTTTCTCACAGTTGCAAGTTTATATTCTGCAATTCGGACTTCTTTTATAAGAACTGAGATATAAACTCGTAATTGGGAACTGTCCAATTGTGAGGAAAAAATCTGTCCACAATTCTGACATTTTGACTTGAAATTATTATTATTATTATTATTATTGGTAACACTATAGGGACAAATTCTCAATATTAACTAGTTGCTTATTAGCATGCCTATTATTAATAACATATTGGCTGTTTATTAGTATTTATAAAACACATATTCTGCATGACCATATTCTACTTCCCTTCATCCACCCCATACCTAAACTTAACAACTACCTTACTAACTATTAATAAGCAGCAAATTAGCAGTTTATTGAGGCAAAAGTCATAGTTAATGGTTTGGAAATAGCGAGAATTGGACCTTAAAATAAAGTGTGACTATACTATTATAACTTATAATTGTCATAAAGTCAGAATTCTGATATTAACTTGCAAGAAAAAAAGTCAAAATTGTGAGTTTATATCTCGCTATTATGACTTTGTAACTTCCAGCTGCAAAACTGCAAAGTATAAACATGCAAATTGGAGAAAAAAAGTCAAAATTCTGAGATAAAAAGTCACAATTACCTTTTACTTATTTAAATTCAGTGGCAGAAACAAGCTTTCATAGTTATCAGTACAATAACGATTTACAAAACAGCATTTCAAAAACTATCTCAAGGTCAAATAATCAATTAGAAACTGTCTGTATTCTTGCATAGCATGTTTTCTCATTAAAGACTAAACACGCTTATTGTGGCACTACAGATAATGAGTGTGTCCTTCGCTTCAACACACGTACGCTTATGTAGCAAGATTGAATTTCCTGTGGGGAGCTGCTGAGGTGATCTCGAGGGCCACAGATGAGGTCAATACAGCCGCATCTTCATTCAGCATCATGAAGGATAAACGCTTGGTGCTGAATCTGTATGGCAACAGCCGTTGACAGTGTGTGTAATAGTGAACGAGATCTGGGTAGCAAACATAGCAAATATGGAATGAAGTCAAACCACATGGTTACCTTGTTCTTTTAGTCTGTTATTATATTTGCAGTTGTTGAAATGAATAAATCTGTATCATGCTGTCCATTTAACAAATGCAAATAAGTATTTTGATATTCATGAATGTTTTCATGGACTTGCTGTACTAGTCAAAAGTTGGGACAAAAAAAGCTTGACATTTTTTTTTCTTTTTGTGATTTTCATGATATTTTGATTTAAATGTTTATGCTTAAATGCTTAAAAAATGTTGTGTAAATGATAATGTTTTGTAGCTTTGTATTATTAGTTTGAAAAAATTAAAAATGTAATAATTTTAAAATAATTTGGGTTGGACAAAAAAATTGTCATTGATTAAAAAAAAACGTTTATACATAAATACTTGAAAATAATTATGTAAACAATGTTTAGTAGCTTTGTAATCATTTCTTTAAAAAACTGTAAAATAATTTCTTTTATAATAATTCTTTAAAATAATTTTACATTTTTTGAAATTTTGAATCAGATTCCTTCAATGTGGTTTAAAAGTATGCCAATGTGTTTATAAAAACCCCAGCAAAGCTGGAATCTCTAGACAAATTGTTTTCAAGAAGATCAAATCTAAGATTTGTTTTAACGTTTTTTGGCCCATTCTGGTGGAGTACCTCAAACTACTTGGTGACTATTATCGGTCATTTCAAAGAAAGACCTTGATACTCAGCAAGAGAAGAAGTGATGGAATATATGCCTTTGTGACGAGAAAGCACCACTTCTGACAGATGGTGTGAGACTCTTGACGGTAACAGCAGTAACCATGAGGATTGTCTTGGTAGTCAAAGACCTCAGTCTAAATTAAAGACCCACCCAAAAAAACTATAAGCAGCTATTTTACACAATACCATGCTGCACGGTGCTTCTACCATGAGATATAGAGTATATGCAGTGTTATTGCCCTGATGCATGATCATATAGGATTCAGCATGCAGATAATAAATGAAATGATGACTCAGGCCTCATTCATAAAGTGCTGGGATTTCTTTCTTGACTATTGAAATATGCATAGGTTGGGACATATTAAACATGCCATGCAGGGGACCAGATCTAGCACAGGAGGTGTCCCAAAATACTAAGTTTAGCTAAGTATAACATGACAAAGTATTCTTCTTTAAATCAATGTTAAAGTGAGATTATTAATAAACAAGGATGCTTCATGCCTGATATCATTCCGTCAATGCAAGAACAAGGCGAGTCGGTCATGATGCATTTTTGCCATTCTCAGGAATTTTCTTGCTGAGATCAACAAAACTCTGATATGCGCAGCGGGTGACAGTGGGCTCGTATATCTATCAAACGTGAGATTTATATCTTTTCTATATCTATCCTAACATGCCTCCAAGTCATTTCACATATAAATCCTGAAGAGTCTCTGGAATGCAACAAAAGTTTCAGCACGTGATTAACACAGAAAACATGAGCCTTATGAACCAGTGCAACATGTCTGTGAGGGTCATTCCTATAACTCTGTGCCTCATAAGTCCTCAGTTACTGCATTTATAAATGTTAAAGTTCAACTAGATACAATTTTTATTGTAGGGGGTTAAAAAGAATATACACTACCAGTCAAATCTTTGGAATATTTAAGATTTCTTAATGTTTTTGAAAGAAGTCTCTTCTGCTCACCAAGGCTGCATTTATTAGATGAAAATTACAGGAAAAACTGTGAAATATTGTTGCAAAAATGCTGATTTGCTGCTCAATTATTATCACATTTTGATAATAGCTTTTGGTATTATCATTGTAGAAAACATTTTTGCTACTTAAAATTTTTGTGGAAACAATAACCATTTCAGGGTTGTTTGAAACAGAATTATTTTGTAACATTATAAATTCCTTTATTTTTGATCAATTAATACTTGATCCTGAATAAAAGTTTTATTACTGTTTTCTAAAAATCTTTTGAGTGGTAGTGTATTTCGGTTTCAACAAAGTATTAAGCAGCACAACTGTTTTTAATATCGGTAATAATAAGAAATGTTTCTTGGGCAGCAAATCAGCATATTATTATGATTTCTGAAGGAATGTGACTGAATGCTGGAGTAAAGATGCTGAAAATTCAGCTTTGCATTACAGGAATAAATGACGTCTTACAATACATTACAGTTATGTTAAATATACATATATATTTTATATATACAGTTATATAATTCACAATATTACAGTTTTTTTATTGTACAATTTCTTAACTTTTTTTTTTTCTTTTGGATATTTGATTTTCCCAAACTTTTAACTGGTAGTTTATGTGACACATTAAAGAGCACTGGATTTTCAACTGAATTATAAATAAATAAAATGGTCCAGGAAGAATAAAAAAATTGAGACATTAATACCCAATTTGATCATAAACATACATCTGTAAAACACAGGACATATGCTGCTTTGCCGCAGTGGTCACAGAGTCAAATCCCAAATGAACTGAATGTTGCTCTGGTTTCTAATACAGGGCTTGAACTTCTGCTCACCATATGCTACAATACACAACTGCTTCATTTCAGAGAGATGAAGATTGATTATTGGCAGAGATGTGGGGCCACAAAGCTAATTCTGCTCCGAATCAAGCACATGGTGATGCAGTTAACTAATTTTTGCCTCTTTTTTGTTTTTGGCATCTGGAAAGACCAAGTTGGGGACTTAATGCTACTCTTATTATTATGCTGGTGAATTTTGCATGAAAAAGGACCACTGGTGTATTTAGAAAATGTAAAACTCTACATCTGGGATTTACTTGGAATCAATTTTCACACAGAAATTGCACAAACAATTACAAAGTACTGGCAAGTAACACTGAATTAAACAAAAACTGAAATAGATTTTTATTGTAAAACGCTTTGTTATTAAAGTTATTAGAATCAATTAAAAACTCTAATATGCCTTGTGCGTGAAAAAGTCTAGAATTATATAACACTATATCACTTTTCTAAAAATATAGCACATTTGTGTGGTTGGGTATATGATGAGGTCTGGATAGTTTCATTGTTTCAACATTTTCCTCAGAGTCCAGTATGATTTTACAACTCATTTTATGACTTCCTCCTTCCTGCTGCCACCCGTCACATTTTCTCTGTGTTTCTCCACATCTATAATGCATACGCGCCTCAGCCCGGACAAGTGTGCTTTTATGAGCCCGGACACTTCACAGCTTTCTGTCCCTCTGAGAGTCCATACCTCACTACTTTCCAGTCGGCTCCCAGACACGACCACCTGCTCGTGGCGTCAAAAACCCAGCCTCAGAAACAAAGGGAAAAACAGGTCAATGCCCAAAGAGACCACAACTCAAGAAGGACAAGCACGCTTTCTAGAGCTACAGATAAAATAACGCACCCAAGAGCTGCATTAGACACTGCTTAAATCAGTTTTATTACGGATATTGACAAGGTCAAAGGGTTGGAGGCAATGCAAGCTCACACAAACAGAGATATGAATGATATTATCTGTCTTGAAGGTGTATTACGCACTATAAATGGCTTCTAAAGTGTAAAAGGAAGTGGACGACAAAGAAAGCGCTACTTAGGTTCAAACCTGCACACTATAGTGCTCATTTATCACCAAAAGCTTCACTTCACATTGGTTCACTAAAAATTCAAATGGTTGAGGTATATTTTGGGTTCAGTACAAGTTAAGCTCAGTTAACCACAGAAATTACGTTACAGTGAGGCACTTAAAATGGAAGTAAATATGGAAAATCTACAAACAATATGCATGTTGACATGATTATAGTGTGAAAAAATCACCTACTAACCTTTTCTGTTTAATCCAATATTACAACTTAATTGCATAAGATAACATAACACTTCAAAGTCTAAGGGCCAGAATTACTAAACAGGGCAAATTTGCGCTAGAGTGCAATTCCATAAAAAAAAAATCTGTGTGTGATTTACTGACAATGCGCACATTAAAGAACACAGACGCAGCCAGATCATTTCCATAATGACCAGCGCAATCTACCAAGAGCAGCGCAAATTAGCGCCTGCTTTAAGACATGCTTTCTTTGAGCATTAAATAATGCCGCAAATACCAGTAATTTAACCGTAAACCGCGTTGCGTGATTCATTTTAACACTCTCCTCCCATAAATTTTGCGTCTGAAAATTTTCAGCGCTAATTCTTCACTGCGAGTCTTTGGTAAATCCTGATATTACTATTTTAACGCCAAAATGCGGTTTGTGCTGGTGCAAGCTGTTAGTAAATCTGGCCCTATAACGACTGTAAAAATTATCAGAAAAACTCTAATACTACTAATAATACACAAGCAGTACTTAGGCTTCTCGCTAAACCAAATTGTTATAAATTGAACAAAACCTCACAGGTTTTGTCATTCTCAACTCAATAACTCAAATTATTTAAATTAATAAATAATAACAAATTATACAACCACTGGTTTGTGCTAAATAGTAAATCTCAACTACTTGATTTTTATATAATAGAAAAATGTAAACTACTGTATACTGTTGCCAGCAATATATTAAAAGATGGTTATATAGTACATTCTGTTTTACCTGCAAACATACAGTATATCCACATAAAGCAATAGAGCAAATTTTGGGTTGTGTGATTGTTTATATAAGTATATAATTGGCCAGCTCTACAGTATATAAAGGTGGATATATATTATTTCCAACTTTATTCGTATACATATAGTACACTCATGTAAAGCAATATATGCTAAACAGCAATTTTCAACTGCCTGATTTTTTTTTCCCGTCGCAAAATGTAACTATATTATCATCTAGCTCTATATATAAAGTTGACATAGAAGTATTTTCAACTTTATCTGCATATATACAGTACGCTCATGCAGGGCAATATATAATATGTAGCATATCTCAACTGCTTGGTTGCTTGTATTGTCGTGAATTATATTCTCACACAGCTCTAATCTGCTAAATGCAATTATAAGGCATGAATATATTATGATATTATAAACATTAACATCATAATTTTCTGTAAAATTGTTTTGAAATATAAATGTATTTATATTAATATTTATATATATTATAATAAACAAACAAAGAAATAAATAAATACACTAGGTGTATTTATTATAAAAGTCACTTTTCTGCTTTTAAATCCTCACAAACAAACAAACAAAAAATGCAATCAACATTATGTTACAGACACTGTGGATTGAGCCTTACTATTGAACCTGCAATATTTCTTTAAGCTCTGCTGAAAACATTTGTGCCATGCTGTCAATTAGCACATTAAATAATAACTAATTCAGCGATCAGTTTGTAGAAACAACACAAATCATCCTTACTGTATGTACATGCACTTATAACATTAGGTTTATGGGACAAGCAGAAATTTCCAGCTCATATTATTGTTAATGCACTTATATTATTTGTTTCCATACAAAATTATGTGTTATTTGAGCTGTAAAGTTCATGCACACGATCTCTTTAGCGGTGGGACTGCTGTTGCTGGATAAACGTCTGGTAATATAATACTGTAATAATTCCACTTTATGTACATGCTTTCTGGCATCCTTGAGTGTATTGTGCAAAAGTTACAAGATATTAAGTTTTACAAAGTCATGATAAGAAAAAAAAATATATATATATTTTTATTTTTAGTATTTATTTTATTTTTTATTTTATTTATTCTTTTTATTATTTACTAAGTTTTAGTTATTTTAAACACTAAATGAAAATGAGTAATTAAAGTAATTTTAAGCCTTTTTATATTTATTTTTATTTTGTTTATTATGTTAAAATAAATTAATGAATACTGTATCAAATGTATTTCTCATTATTAGTTAATGTTGGTTAATGCATTAAGTCACAATTAATGCATAAACTAACATTAACTAATGGGACCTTATTGTAAAATGTTACCTATTTTATTTTAAGCCACATTTTTTTAAAATGGTTTTAGAATTAGTTAGAACAACCCTGCCAGGTATACAGGTGACCGTAAAAGCATAAAGTTTGCAGAATTCCTGAAACAAGGGTTTCTGAAGGCCAATGAAATGCTCAGCAGTATATTTGATTGGTTTTGGCAGTGCTGATGTAAAAACACTTCCCTCCCATCACATCCACCTGCTGAACCTGACAGTTAGTAATGGACAGCCTGTGCAGATGTGCTGTAATGAAGCACTCAGAAACACATCTGCTCCTGCTCAAAGATGGACTTGAATACATTTCTGCACATTTAGCAACACAAATGACATCAGACACCTTTAGCAGGTAATGGTGCAGAAAATAGTAAACGCGATAGTGATAGATGGTCAACGACAATTTGAGTTAAGGTTCAATTTCAGTGCTTCAATTCAACCAGAACAAAAAGCATTTTATTTTTCTGAAATCTACTCGAAAGTGAAGCATGTCATTTTTTTTCTCATTTTGCTTTAACCAATCTCTGTCTAATGTGCAGAATCAGCTATAAATATAAGTTGATTTCCCCTACAAACTATAAAAACTGTTTCTCTGTGGCATGTTTGTTTGAGCACAACATAGAGTGCTGCAGTGATGTGTATTTTTGTAGGCCAACCCTTGAGTTAGCATCACCCTGGATCCTTCATCATGACAATCTTCACAAACGAACAAATTGCATTTTGAAGCCTAAATACAATCACCAGAAGTAAAAAGCTATGTCACCACCTTTAAGCTTCTGATAACTCTTTCAATCTTTACTTAAAATCATTTTTTCCTGTAAGTTTGAGTTAGAATAGTTTGCAAGAGTGTGATTATGATGAGGCTGTGAAAGTGACTGATGAGTATTTTACCCGTTTACCCATTTGATGCAATGACGTTCAACATACCTGACAACCTCTCAAGTCCCATTAGCCACTTGTTAGCAACTGCTTTTTTCAAGATAAGCAAAAACTTAAAAAAAAAAAAAAAAAAAAAAAAAAAAAAAAAAAACAAGGGGTATTTTTGTTTCCACAGTGAAAAATAAATATACTTAAATGTATTTGAAATACATTTAACTAATTAACTAATTTTGTACTTAATGCACTTTAATTGTGCAGAAGTAGTGCTGAAGTCCAACTAAAGATATACTGAAGTGTATTTGATTGTGCTAAAGTGGAACTATTGCAAGTATACTTCAGGTACACTTTAAATATCTTGCATTTAAAGACTGATATTATTCAAAGATCATAAATTCTTCACCAATAGTGACAATAAAACACAGTTTAGACTTAAAGGTGTAGTGGGACATTTCGGAAAATGCTAACTTTAGCCTGATAGCACTGAAAGCGAACGTCCCACCCTCCCTGCAATCGCCGTCCAAAGCCACGCCCCCTGAACACACATACGCTCAGAGAGCGGAATACCAGAGACAACATTAAATTACTACATCAACGGTTTCCAATAACAGTCCTCACGCTCTCCCCGCTCTGCACATTTCATATATCTTATCACATCTGACTTTTGTTCTATTTGACCGTAAGTCATAAGTGTCCTGCGAAGTGGACATCACCAGATATTCCGCCATGATTCCAGTTCAAAGCGAGCGTATATGTTCCATACAAAGGGCAATAAAGTGTGCAAGATGTGAATTTAAATTGTATTTATTTACAGAGGTATAATATGTCACACTTCTCTAGTAAGTGTCGTTTGTGTGTAAAGACGCTGCGCAGTGCAATCTGCGAATGAATGTTCCGAAGTGAAATAAATTTCCGACGGATTTCCCCTGCTCAGGGAGTAGGGAGCAATGAACACTGTGTAGGGAGCATGTCAATCGGAACACAGTTCATGCACGTAGCTCTCTTCTAATGAGCTGGTTATCTGATTCAGGTGTGTTAACTAAAGGAGACTAAGCAAAATATGCAGCGCGGGGAGCGCGAGGACTGCAATTGGGAACCGCTGGGCTACATCATGTGTCATTCACCGGTGAGAAAACATAATACCACAGATAGTAAAAGTACTACAATACCAGGAAGGAAGATCGGGTTGTTGATGTTTGTCTGCCATTCTCTCTGTGTCTGCACAGCGTGCGTGAACGCGCTGATGACGAATCGTGTCTGCGCGAACAGGGTGCGCAGAGGTACGCAAATACATACGTTGACAGACAGGTAGAAAAGACAATTAAAACGCTCGGACCGAGCGTTTTGTTTGGACGAACATTTCTTGGTCCTACACCTTCCACAGAATATATAAATACATTTAATCCACTTAACTTAATGATTGCTATCAGGATGTGAAGAGACTTTCAACCAGAATAACAAAAAATGTTTCTGAAGACAATCACCTATGATACCTTTAATATTAAGAAATGTGCATTGTGCACAAGTAGTACTCCAAATAAAGTTACATTTTACAGTAATTTTTATATCAGTAAGTCTCAAGTGATATGTCAGTAAATATGTTAATGGATTTAAACTATACTTAGTATGAAATAACTGTATTTTAAATGCATTACTTTTTTTTTTTTACTAGGGACCATGGAATAAAAATAGGTAATTGTGACTTTTTAATCTCACAGTTCTGAGTTTTCTTCTCAGAATTGCAAGATATAAACTCAGAATTCTTACTGTTTTCTCGCAATTCAGAGTTTACATCTCTCAATTTTCTCAGAATTGTGTTTATATTTTGAAATTCTGACTTTGTATCTCGCAATTCTGAAAAAAAGTCCAAATTGTGAGATGTAAACTCACAATTTGGAGAAAAAAGTCAGAATTTTGCAACAAAAAGTCCCAATTACCTTTTTTGTTCATGTGGCAGAAATGGCCTTCCATAATTTTATGTCATAGAAAAAACATGAAAATATCTTGAGCATATGTTCACCACAGACCTTATTTTAGGCATTTAACCAAAAACCCATTTCTGAAAGTGCTAAAATACTAACTCGTTTCCATGTTTGGCCTACAAAAATAAATAGTCCCTGTAGCACTGTATTATGGCATGAGTTTAGGATGACGCTACCTTTTTAAACAACCGATGGCAGACACTGTTTTTCGATTCCATTTGAAGTTGTTAGTGCTGCAGAAATATACTTTTACTCAAGTATGACATATTTAAGTAATAAATGCATATTGCGAGACTGGAGCCTTTTCTTTTCAAATAACAGTGAAAGGTTCATGTGATGACATTAAAAAGATGAGCTTATTCTATAAGTAGACAGCTAACAGCTGGTTTAATGCTTACATTATAAGGTCAGTCTACTTGACATGTTGACTTAAAGATGAACATATAAGAACATACATCCTGAGTGGAATAAAGTGAGATTTAAAGGGACAGTTAATCGAAAAATGAAAATTCTGTCATCATTTTCTCACCCTCACGTTATAGAAAAACTGTGTGCATTTCTTTCTAATAAGATAAAAAAAAAAATATTTTGAGAAATGTCTGTTTTTTGTCCATACAATGAAAGTCAATGGTCATCAAAATGGTTCAGTTGCATAGATCTTTTGTTTTACATTTAAATAAAAAATGTAGAATTTACTTTGGAACAATTTTCACTCAGAAACTGCTAGTAAATTCCACACATAATTACAAAGAAACGGCAAGAAACACACCAATATTTATTTGATCCTTAAAGTGTAAATGAAAAAAAAAAAAAAAAGTTGGAATAACAGAAATGACATATATAATGACAGAATTCTCTTCAATTGACAGCCCTAATATCTATTTCCAAATCCATTAATATGCTTGTTCAATGGATCAGCAATATCCAGCTGTTCTATTTTCTTATTTTGCACATGGTAATATTGTGGGGAAATAGCTGTCTCTTTTCATCTGTAATGGAACTAACTGTTAACGTCAACACCTATTTCAGAGGCGTTCCGTCTCTATTATAGGTCACTGCTGTGAGCCGAGTGTTTAGATGCTGATACAATGAAGCGTTAAGCCTCAAGTATCTTCTTTGTCTGCTTTTCAGCCAGAAACGTCGACTTGAGCTTCAACACCAAACAAACCTGACATCACTATTCCCATTTACCACAGACGTCGCTCGCTTCCCTTTTGGTTGAATTGGCTCGAAACAATTGGTTTGGACTTACTTCACACTCTGAATGCATGGTTTGTGTTGTTTGTCTGCATTTACAGGTGGAATGAGAAAGCCATCCAATTGAGTATCAGTTAGATCATCAGTACAGATCTCCATGCCATTTATTGTGTGTAATGAGGCAAAGTCTCAACTAAAAATTGGTTCTTAAAGTAAACCCTCCAGCGTGAATGACTTGACCGCTCCACATTCATATTTGGGGTTTTTATGAAAGGCTCTTCAGATGAGAAAGTTGAAAGAGCAAACATTAATGAAGCACACATGGCCAGAAGACACAAAGGACAGGTCTTTCTTCCCTCTGCATTATCCAGGACAAACAACAGCGGTGTTACTAGGAGAGAGTTGCGTCAAAACAACCGTGAAAAGGTCCTGAAAGACTTTCATTATCATTTGGTCAATGACATGAAAAGGAGACATGAAACGAGGGCCTCTTTTGAAAAATAATGCCAAGGCTTTTCATGCATATACAGAAAGCCAACACAAATGCATTCAGCTATGCCCAAGTCATTTCTGGTGATTTTGTTTGAAGAGTTCAGCTGGAAGATAGATATGATTTCTAAAGCAATTCTTCGCAATCATGTGCTTATACAGAGGCATTCTGACGCAGGCTATTCTGCTGTAATACAGAGCCACCGCAGAGTCTGACCCAGCGCTGCTCTTTTTGCCATTACTCAGTCTGCTTTTCTCTGAGAGCCGTCTGAGAGACTGTCTAAAAGAGATGCTTTATTTTGTAATGGAACGAGCCCGGTTATGGACTAGCTACCCGCTGCTCTACAGAAAATGAGCTAAGCTAATCTGAAATGTCCTCTTTAGAGAAAGAAGCTTGGTACATTTAAGTATCATTTTAGTTCAACACCAAACACCAAAACTTAGTAAGTAGCTGTCTGTTAAGATTTACAACTGATTTCATTACAGGATCAGTGCAATATTCAAGATTCATAAATATTCAGTAAATGACATAACCTTGAAATAAAAAAGCCACTTAAGTGTACTTAAAGAAAGACACTTTCAAGACTATATTTCTTAAAACTCTTAAGTACAATTTTAAAAAGTTGCTTTAAATCATTGTGTTTTAATAATAAAACATAACAATAATATAATGCTTTGTCATGCTTTAAAGAAGTACACTTCTTTAATGTGACTAAATGCATGTAAAGTACCTAATTTTTTTTAAAGTTAATATATAATATAAATATATTTTACAATGTACTAAATTGCAATTTTAACATTACAAATGTGTAATTACAAATACAGTCATGTGAAAAAGTTAAGACAACCTATTGAATTCCATGGTTTTCTTGGTCATAATAAAAATCATCTGGTTTTTGGCAGGTCTTAAAATTTGGAAAATAAATCCTCAGATGAACAACATCACATGACATATTGCACCGATCTTTATTTATTTAACAAAAATAAAGCCAAGATGGAAAAGCCATGTGTGACAAAGTTAGGACACCCTATGATTCAATTGCCTGTAGATCTACTTTTCGCAGCAATAACTTGAAGAAATCATTTTCTGTATGACTTTATCAGTCTCTCACATCGTTCTGGAAGAATTTTGGCCCACTCTTCTTTACAGCCTTGCACCCGTTTATTGATGTTTGTAGGTATTTGTTTATGCACAGCTCTCGCCACAGCATTTCAGTTAGGATGAGCTCTGGACTTTGACTGGACTATATTGCAACCCCTTGATTATTTTTCAGATGTTCTGTTGTAGATTTGCTGGTGTGCTTTAGATCATTGTCCTGTTGCATGACCCAGTTTTGGCCAAGCTTTAGCTGTCAGTTCACTGTCAACTCAATGACTGTGAGGTGCCCAGGTCCTGTGGCTACAAAACAAGCCCAAAATCGTCAGCCCTCCAACATGCTTGACTTTTGGTATGAGGTGTTTGTGCTGATGCGCTCTTTAGGGTTTCACCAAACGTGGTGCTGGGCATTATGGCCAAAGATCTCCACTTTGGTCTTGTTTGTTCAAAGGACATTGTTCTAGAAGTCTTATGGTTTGTTCAGATGCAACTTTTCAAACATAAACCGTGCTGCCATGTTTTTTTTAGATAGAAGAGGCTTTCTTCTGGCAAGCCTTCCAAACATGCCATACTTGCCCCATATTATTCTAATTGTACCGTCATGAACTTTAACATTTAACATGTTAACTGAGGCCTGTAGAGTCTGTGGTGTAGTTCTTGGGTTATCTGCCATTTCTCTGAGGTTTACAGGGTCAGATCTTGGGGTGAATTTCACGGGATGTCCACTCCTGGGAAGATGGTGGTGTTTGTTTTGAATGTCTTCCACTTGTGAATTATCTCATCACTGTGGAATGATGGACTTCCATTTGTTTGCAAATGGCCTTATTACTCTTCCCAGATCAATGGCAGCAACAATTGCTTCTCTAAGATCATTGCTGATGTACTTCCTCCTTGGCATTGTGTTAACACAACACCTGAAGGCTCCAGACCAGCAAACTCCCAAAACTTCTGCTTTCATAGAGGTGCTCACACTTGCTGATGATCAGTTAATCAAAGGTATTTGACTAGCAGTGTCTGACTGCTACTAACCTTTTTAATTCCTATGTTAACAGTAAGGGTGTCCTAACTTTGGTTTCGGTACAAAAAGTTATGTTAAAATAAAATATTAATCTCTCACATAAAAATATTTAATTTTATTTTAAATGACAAAAGAATTTTGATTAAGATATACATCATTAAATGCAAAAAGTCTGGCTGTGCTTAATGGGTACATTTGTGTACCCTTTAAGCACACCCCTGTTCCCATTAAGCTCACATCATGTTTTATTAAAAATTCTTGTTTATTTTAAAAAACCTTTTTAAAGAATAATTGAAAAATGTTTTATTTGAAGGTACAAAGTCAATCAAAAAAAAAAAAATCACTAAACACTAAAATCAAGCAACAGGGCATTCAATTTGATCAGTTATATATTCATAGTGAAGTGTCATTTAAGCACACTGCAACATCAAGACTAGTCCACGTTCAGCTAAATAACACATATTCAAAAATTAAATAAAACACACCAATAAAACATTTCATTCATGGGGATGAACACAGAAACAATGCGCACATTTCTGTGTGAGTTTGTTGTGATCGGAAGGAATTTAAAGTCTGCAAGTGTGTGATCCTCAGTCGTTTATAGTGTATGATGGCCAGTTTTCCTTTGTGACTATTTACAAAGTCGTTAAGTGTATGATGCCTGGTGTTTTAAATATCTGTTCACATTTTAATAGTTGTGTAGTGTATTCCAGCCTTTAGTTGTTTTTTTCCTGGACAGATATGACAGGTTTCTGATGGACGACATGCCTCTTTTATCTTTGGGCATAAACTATAGTTATGTCTCGATTTTGTCATCTTAAATCTGTTAAAATAAGTTATTAGACATTTTATAAAGATTAACTTAAAGTGATAAACATCAGTTAATATTTAAAGGGGTCCTATTATGCTTTTTCACTTTTTGAATTTTAGTCAGTGTGTAGTGTGTATGTTCGGGCATAAAACGATCTACAAAGTTACAAATTTCACTCCAAAGGGAGATATTTCGTTTTTAAAAAAATCCCTTTTCAAGAATTACAACTAACGGCTTGTTTGGACTACAAAGCTGTTTTCCTGTATTTGTGACATCACAAATTGTAAATCCCGCCTCCGGAAATTCGAATGTTTGGCGGGTGAGGAGAACACTTGGTTGAGCACTGCACGTTTCAAAATCGAAACCCAGTGCACGGGTGTTTTTATATCACTGTATTTCTGATGGAAACCGACTGTTTTCAGAAAATGTTGGATGCCATTTTCATTTCATCTTGCATATAATGTCTGATAAAGCAGCGTTTGTGAGCGGAGCTCTGTTTTGTGTACAGGGTTACCGGGGAAACCTTGAGCTCTCCCGCTCCAACAGCGCCTCCCGCTGGCAGAGAATTAATTTGCATATATATGCTGCCACAAATAGTGTAAATCTGTGGGACTACAGTATAAATTCAACTGTATAACAGTTTCAGTGCAATTCATGTTATGATGTTAGCATTAAACAACAATAAACATAATACATATTACCGTTGCCCTTATCTGTACATAGTAAATGTTATTTTTAAGCTGTTGTTGACATCCTATCTAAAACGTGATTTAGCCAAAAAAACAATAATAACATTACCACTTTAATATGCCTTGCAATATCCATGCGTGCACAGGTTCTGCATGATCCTCTTTTTCAATATTTTCGAGGTCTGAATTGATATGACAAATTGGCAATATTGACGAACTTGCTGTTTTGGCAAGGGGTGGGGCAGTACTGAAACGCCGTCTAAGCTGTTTGCCAATCACAGCGCACTGGGACAGCTAACCAATCACAACACATTTTATTTTTCAGAAGGCGGGCCTTCTTCAAACCCGGAAGTAATCGAGCTGTTTGTGTCAGTCTGGGGAGAGAGGTATTGTAATAATTTAAATTATGTGAAACATAATGCGATTTTCGAACCACCAAGCATGAGAGCATGTTCTAGAACACCCCCAAAACAAAATCAAAACTTTGTAAAAGAGCATAATAGGACCCCTTTAAAGTCTGTTTATGAAGTATTTACATAGACGTTCAATGTGGAAGAGCTTAATAGAGAGCACACTGAGCTTAATGGGAGCAGCAACAATTTTTAATAAATTTCAAGTAATATTTGTTTAAAATTACAAGATTTTTCAAAATAAATAATCTAGGTCATGTATTAAGTTTATACATATTTTTAAATGACCAACTATTATTGACAATATCTACAAAATTATACTTTTTCTTATTGATGTCACACTGAAGCTGTGCGATTTTCATAGTAGTGTACCCTTTAAGCTCACCTTAAAATATGAAATCTTTAAAAATTACAGCACTGTAAAACCACAGACCAGTAATAAACTGTAAATTTATAATATTATAGATGTAAAAGTACAAGCCAGTAATGCCTGTGACGTATTATATTAGCGTAGCACACGATCTTATACAGCTAGTCAGCTAACTGTGTTCTGTAGCATCTGCGCTGTGTTGCTAAAACTATCTTTTGGATCTAATGTAATTATTTCCCACATCCAACCATATAACCAAGTTCCAGGTTATAATATGCAAAAGTCTAAACATTTATCTCTTAATTTTACAATAAGTAGTGAAACTTACCCAAAATAAAGGCTTAAACATCTAAAAAACACACATTTAAGGGGCTCCTCTTTTGGTGAAAGTTTTTAGACAGCTTTCAAAATGGCCGCCAGACAGAGTGAACACATGGAGACTCATATCTCAGTGTGCAATGATCTGACTGACTTGAAATTATACAGGTGCATCTCAATAAATTAGAATGTCGTGGAAAAGTTCATTTGTGACCCTGGACCACAAAACCAGTCTTAAGTCGCTGGGATATATTTGTAGCAATAGCCAAAAAAACATTGTATGGGTCAAAATTATCGATTTTTCTTTTATGCCAAAAATCATTAGGATATTAAGTAAAGATCATGTTCCATGAAGATATTTTGTAAATTTCTTACCGTAAATATATCAAAACTTCATTTTTAATTAGTAATATGCATTGCTAAGAACTTCATTTGGACAACTTTAAAGGCCATTTTCTCAATATTTTGATTTTTTTTTGCACCCTCAGATTCCAGATTTTCAAATAGTTGTATCTCGGCCAAATATTGTCCTATCCTAACAAACCATACATCAATGGAAAGATTATTTATTCAGCTTTTCAGATGTTGTATAAATCTCAATTTCGAGAAATTGACACTTAAGACTGGTTTTGTGGTCCAGGGTCAAAAGTTCATTTATTTCAGTAATTCAACTCAAATTGTGAAAATCGTGTATTAAATTAATTCAATGCACACAGACTGAAGTAGTTTAAGTCTTTGGTTCTTTTAATTGTGATGATTTAGGCTCACATTTTACAAAAACCCACCAATTCAATCTCAACAAATTAGAATACTTCATAAAACCAAAAAAAAAAAAACATTTTTAGTGAATTGTTGGCCTTCTGGAAAGTATGTTCATTTACTGTATATGTACTCAATACTTGGTAGGGGCTCCTTTTGCTTTAATTACTGCCTCAATTTGGCGTGGCATGGAGGTGATCAGTTTGTGGCACTGCTGAGGTGGTATGGAAGCCCAGGTTTCTTTGACAGTGGCCTTCAGCTCATCTGCATTTTTTGGTCTCTTGTTTCTCATTTTCCTCTTGACAATACCCCATAGATTCTCTATGGGGTTCAGGTCTGGTGAGTTTGCTGGCCAGTCAAGCACACCAACACCATGGTCATTTAACCAACTTTTGGTGCTTTTGGCAGTGTGGGCAGGTGCCAAATCCTGCTGGAAAATGAAATCAGCATCTTTTAAAAAAATGGTCAGCAGAAGGAAGCATGAAGTGCTCAAGAATTTCTTGTGCAGGTGCAGTGGCGTTTGGTTTTCAAAAAACACAATGGACCAACACCAACAGATGACATTACCCCAAATCATCACGACTGTGGAAACTTAACACTGGACTTCATGCAACTTGGGCTATGAGCTTCTCCACCCTTCCTCCAGACTCTGGACCTTGGTTTCCAAATGAAATACAAAACTTGCTTTAATCTGAAAAGATTACTTTGGACCACTGGGCAGCAGTCCAGTTCTTCTTCTCCTTAGCCCAGGTAAGATGCCTCTGACTGTTTTCTGTGGTTGTCTGTGGTTCAGGAGGCTTAACAAGAGGAATATGACAACTGTAGCCAAATTCCTTGACAGGTCTGTGTGTGCTGGCTCTTGATGCCTCAGTCCATTCCTTGTGAAGCCTCAGTCCATTCTTTGTGAAGTTCACCCAAATTCTTGAATCAATTTTGCTTGACTATCCTCATAAGGCTGCGGTTCTCTCGGTTGGTTGTGCATCTTTTTCTTCCACACTTTTTCCATCCACTCAACTTTCTGTTAACATGGATTGATACAACATTTTTGTGAACACCCAGCTTCTTTGGCAATGCATATTTGTGGCTCACCCTCCTTGTGAAGGGCGTCAATGATTGTCTTCTGGACAACTGTCAGATCAGCAGTCTTCCCCCATGATTGTGTAGCCCTAAGTAGACAAGCTGAGAGACCATTTTGAAGGCTCAGGAAACCTTTGCAGGTGTTTTGAGTTGATTTGCTGATTGGCATGTCACCATATTGTAATTTGTTGAGATAGTGAATTGGTGGGTTTTTGTTAAATGTGAGCCTAAATCATCACAATTAAAAGAACCAAAGACTTAAACTACTTCAGTCTGTGTGCACTGAATTTATTTAATACATGAGTTTCACAATTTGAGTTGAATTACTGAAATAAATGAACTTTTCCACGACATTCTAATTTATTGAGTTGCACCTGTAGGTATATAGTAACAAACATATCAGTTGGTTAAGATATTAAGTAGGAAAATAAATTATTTTTTCTTTTTATAATCTGAGCTCAAAAATGAAAGTGTGCTTAATGGGTACGTGAGCTTAATAGGTACGTTTACCCTATATTTTACACTTTAAGTATATTTATAGTCAACAGAATTGTGAAAATACATATAAAGCTTTATGAAGCAGGTTTTGCGCAATTCTAATCCTTTATTTATTTATATTATTTAATTATTAATTTAACTGCAATTAACATGCAATTAAATATCAGAAAACGTTACATTCAGTTCACAATTACCTATATTTACATTATAACTGTTTTTTTTAAAGTATATGCAAATGTGTTGTTTTTTTTGTTCAAAAGAGTACACAAAGTTTGGGTAAATTTTGTTTTTTGTTTTGTTTTGAGCCATTTTGTAGACACATTTCAGTAGGCTTACTGAATTAATTATGTTTATAATCAACATTTCTCTTGCTTTGTCTGCCATGGATGATTGTTTTGTCATTGAGCTTGTTGAAATGCATTCTGGGATTGTCTACTCTGCAAAGAATATATATGAATATACAGTCACACTTCATTTTAAGGTCCAATTCTCGCTATTAACAAACCATTAACTATGACTTTTGCCTTAATAAAATGCTAATTTGCTGCTTGTTAATAGTTAATAAGGTAGTTGTTAAGTTTAGGTATTGGGTAGGATTAGGGATGTAGAATATGTAAATACAGAATATGTGACTTATAAGTACTAATAAACAGCCAATATGTGAATAATATGCATGCTATTATAAGTAACTAGTTAATAGTGAGAATTGGCCCCTATACTAAAGTATTACTGAACATACATATGGATGCTAAGAATATATATATAGATAGATATTGCACAGTGCTGTTAGGATTAATTTTGGATTGTGCTTTGGCTCATCATTGTAACAAAATGCTAAATAAGCAGTACGTCACACCTAAGTGAACCGTTAAAAAATGCCGAGTCACTGTAGTTTTATCTTCCAGCTCTTTATTTTAGACTTGTCCTGTGACATTAATTAAAGAATATAATGTTTAAAGTGATATTTTGTTACCCTGAACGAAAGCATATTGATTAGGGCTGTATACCTTGGAGAACCTGGCGATACGATACATACCTCGATACACAGGTCACGATTCGATACGTACCTCGATACAGAGCTGTCTCGATATGATTTGATACAATGTGACACGATTCGATACGATTCAATAAAAATACATGGGCCAGAGCCAATTAGTTAATGCTGAACACATTTACTCAACAAACAGAACTCAATTTATTGAAGACAAAAGTGCATTATAACAAAGTGCATTTTGCTTAATATTTGCAACTTTAAGTGCTCTGATTAATTGTACACAAATTGTATTAATCTGGAAATTACAGATAACATTTAACTTTCCAAGGTACAGTCTGAGCTCCACACAAGCACAAAATCTTCTTCTTCTTATTCTTAATTCTTCTTAAATCTTCTTATAATTCTTTTTGTGACACCATGTACTGCCATAACATATTTCACTAGCAGAAATCACTTAAATGCTATATCTTGCTTTAACGGTATTTGGCACAATAACAAATCTACCCCAGCAACAGGATGGATTTTTAAAATCTTAGGCTAAACCCAGGTTTGTCCTCAAAAAGGCAGGTTGAACAAAAATCACTGCAGCAACAAAACAGCAACCTGAGGATACTCTTGGTAATGCTAACTATCCTATGACCAAGATTTTGTTCAAAAACAGAAGTTGATGTATGCTTTGAGCTTAGTACACTTCTCTGTGCTGTTACCGCGCAGGTTAGTTGTATTACCGGTGTAGCGTATAGAAGCCTGGCAATGCTTGCAGATTGCATTTGTTTTATCGATCCCTTGGTTTCCTTCCTTTGCTTTAAAACCAAAATGTGTCCAAACATCTGCCTTTAGGGACAACGGCGCTTCTAAAATCTTCGACATTTTCCATGAGTTTTTTGAAACTCGCGGGCGCCGCTGCGCCCCCTAATGGCTGGGCGGAGTATCGATACTAAGGGCTAGAATGTCCATACTGTATCTTTTTTTATTATATCGGTATGTATCTAAGAATCGATATTTTGAGCACACCCCTAATATTGATTTATTAGAGCAGATAATTAGCCTTACAATTGGCCCCACAGTTACAGCCAATCCCCTGATAACTGAAAGACAGCCAGCACTATTTCCCCATCCAGCTCTACATACTGGTGAACATGCTTTAATTAAAGAGTTTGCTCTCTTGGTGCCGCTTCAAGTGTGACAATATGATTTATGCACTCCTCGCTGTAAAATCCTGATAAGCAATTATGAAGGAAAAGGTTATTTTGTGTACGTTCTGGGCAGATACAATTGTTGAAATCGCGTTGAGTCGGGGAGCGGATGAATGAGGTACGCTTTACTATCAGTGATCTTTTTGTCTGTGATCAAATACATAATCAGCTTGTCTTTGCGCCGCTGATAGTCTCTTGTAGCTCATCTATCATTTAAGATAGGACGTGTGAAGCTGGTGACACCCCGTTTAATGAAGCCGCCACTAACAAGACGAGGTCAGCACTTTCAAGCTTCACCTACAGATACAGGAAGCTCCTGAAATTTACCTAGGATCAAATTAAGACGTGCTTTTCCTGTGCAAATTTAAACAGAGCTAAACGAAACAAACAAACAAACAAGCTTAAGAATGATAAGCACATTGCAGAAAAAAAATCCTACAGAAATGTGAGCTCATAAATATTGGCTGCTGTGCATCTTCCTGTTATGAATAATCATACAGTACGCCGGTGCAGGATTAGTTGGCATAATTTTTCCACATTTAGTTCATTAATTAAAGTCATGAAATGCTGATGGTGGATATTTGCCTGTATTGTTTTGCTGAAAAATAATGAATTACGGGCGGAAAGCCTTGCGTCTGTAATCATCTGCGTGCACCGCATCGTCTTCAAAGCTATGAAGTGAAAATGGGATTTAAGAAGAAAAAAAAATGTATGTGAAACAATATCACTAATTGCTAAGTCTTTTAACAAAGCTTCCCACATCATAAGAGTTTGCTAAAAAAAAAAGATAAATTATTAACCATATGTGAGGTTTAGTCACATCAACCAGATCTACAAAAGAAAAAAGAAATCAACATATTTTAAAACTGTATGTATAGACAAATGAGTGTTATTTCAAATATGAACCTTTCTTTTTTATAAGGAATTTATAAGGAATTTTAGTAATTTACAGTAAAATGATGAGCATATATATAGATATATACAGCAAAAAAAGTATATGCATTGTTTTCAGGCACTTATTACATTTAGGGCTGGTTTCACAGACAGGGTTTAGACTAAGCCAGGATTAGGCCATAGTTCAAATAGGAGATTAAAGTAATTTTTATAAACATGCCTTAGAAAAAAATATTACTGCTGTGCATCTTGAGACAAAATAAGGGCACTGACATATTTCAAGATCAATCAGTGCAAGTTTCTTTCAGTTGAAACAGCTCAGACTTACATTTTAGTCTGGGACTAGGCTTAAGTCTTGTCTGTAAAACCGGGGACAAATGTATTATAGCTTAAATTTATATTAAATGCAATTAGCTGAACTGAACTGAAATGAATGTTTCTGACCCACTTAAGTAGGACTTACAGTAATTTCATAATTACTTCTATTGTCTTTGAAATATGTTTAAAATTTAAAGGCACCTATGGTAAACTAATATATACTTTAATGTTATTTCTACTGAAACTTGCATGCCATGTATTTAAATATATTTGTAATTACATATTTGTAATTATTAAGTTGCAGTTTTGCACGCTAAGATGTCATGAAATATCCTTCTCTTTCCAGCTCTGTAGTCTCTCCTGACTGAGGTCTGAGACATCTAAGAGAATGATGACTATGGGTACTTAGAAAAGGTCAGGCCTATAACTGTCCTTTACAGTATATACAGTATCAATTCTCAGGCCATCCACACATCCTCCAGGTTTTCTTTCTGTTGGCATTTGTCTTTCTGTCTACTTTCAAACAGTAATAATTTGAAATAATCAGGTTTTATTGCTTGAAAATAACAGGTAATTTTTTTGTCATTTTACGAGTACTTAGTTACCGTTCCTTTTTGCAATGCATCACAAAAATGCTCAGTCACCCACTATAACTATTCATTTTATGCATCATATTCAAAATAAGCCTGCATTTGACTTTTTGCCATTTCCTTCTAACTAGTTTTGAAGCTTAGAATCTAAACTTTCACCATTAAGTGTGAAGTACAGGTCAGTTTAAAGGAACAGTTCAACCAAAAATGAAGATTTACTCACCCTTAGGCCATCCAAGATGTAGATGAGTTTGATTGTTCATCCGAACAGTTTTGGAGAAGTTGAGCATTACACTACTTGTTCACCAATGGATCCTCTGCAGTGAATGGGTGCCGTCAGAATGAGAGTCCAAACAGCTGATAAAAACATCACAATAATCCACAGGTAATCCACACCACTCCAGTCTAGCAGTTAATGTCTTGTGAAGAGAAAAGCTGTGTATTTGTAAGAAACAAATAATTTATTAAGACAATTTATCTTTAAACCATCACTTCTAGCCAAAATACGAGTCCATAATCCATAATAACGCTTCCTCCAGTGGAAAAAAGTCCATCCTCTGATGTTCTCTCACATCAAAACACACCAACATATTTGTTTTCAACTGTTTTGGACTGTTTTGGCTTCTAAACGGTGTTTAATCTGTGCATATTTCTCTCCTGATTCAGACAACTTTCCTCTTGAGATGAGCAATATTATGGATAGAGGACTCGTATTTTCGTTTTTTTTTTTTTTTTTAGCAATGATTTGAAGTTAAAAAATGATTTATTATGGAATTGTTTCTTTCAAGAAAGTAATTTGTCTTCTTACAAGACATTAACTGATGGACTGGAGTGGTGTGGATTACTTGTGGATTATTGTGATGTTTTTATCAGCTGTTTGGACTCTCATTCTGACGGCACCCATTCACTGCAGAGGATCCATTGGTGAGCAAGTGATGTAATGTTACATTTCTCTAAATCTGATGAAGAAACAAATTCATCTACATCTTAGATGGCCTGAGGGTGAGTAAAATTTGAGCAAATATTCATTTTTGGGTGAACTATTCCTTTAACTTGGCCAGGAAAAGTTGTTTATAAAGAACTCAAGGTTGTATTATAATAATGTTAACAAAATTCTAAATAGCAAGATATTTATGTTGCATATTATATAGACAAATATAAACACTTTATATGAATAAATTAATAATAAATGAATTTATCTCTTTCACACACACACACGTTTGTATTTGTGGTTTACGGGGACTCTCCATAGGCGTAATGGTTTTTATACCGTACAAACTGTATGGGCTATTGCCCTACACCAACCCTACACCTAAACCTACCCCTTACAGGAAACTTTGTGCATTTTTAGATTTTCAAAAACACACCATTTAGTATGTTTTTTAAGCCTTTTGAATTACGGGGACATAGGCAGTGTCCTCATAAACCACCTTCAAATTGTAATACCTCTGTCATACCCATGTCATTAAACAAATTTTGTCCCCGTAAACCACAAAAACCAGTACACACACACACACACACACACATCATTAATTGCTCCACTCTTTTGTTTCTTCATTAGACAGTCGTTGTAGAAGAAGACTGCAACAGAGTCTGAGATTCATTGCAAAATGCAATTAAGTGTCTATTGGTAAGTATGTCACATGAACAAAGACTGTCAAATTCGCCCTTGTTTTCATGGCTATAGGTTAATAATCTAATGTTTCCAGCTGAACATGTTATTCTTGCATGTGCTCTGCTGATAATGGTTACCTTGCGAACACACAGGTGAGTGTTTGCACACATTAACACACTCTCAAATATTCAAAAGGCTTGAGGAGATACTGGGACTGAACGAGCTCTGCTGCTTTCATATGGGAGTTTTTAGTCTAGAAAGTTTGGCTCATGCTTGCTGTATTGTTTACTTGTTATGGCTTGTGCCAAAACGCATTTGTCACCAGCATAATAAATTTAAATAAAAGCAATGCATTAAAAATTAAATCAACATTACAGCAAGCCCTTTGGAGTCTTAAATTCAAAATCTGACATGTCTTGGCTCAACTGCAATTTTGTAACCTGAGGTGCAAGTCGAGTTTTGATCATGACTTGAGACTTGAGATTTGACTGACTTGAAAAATAACATCTTGGATCCAAGTTTCAACAGTATATGTGCTGAATCAGAGCCACCGACTGACAGAAATTCCCTGCACTGGGATCAAACCCAACTGAATCAAGCAAAAAACAAAATGTGAAGCAAGTAGCAGTGGCATGAACTCAGATCACAGACTTTTAACAGCAAACAGAACATTATCATGATGTCTTGCATCTTAATTAGGACATTTATCCAAACATCATATAAATCCTTGATGTGCAGATCAGTTTGAGTATCTGTAGCCACAACAGATAAAGGTTCATATATTCACAACAAACACAAGCAAACTGTTCAACACTCAAACTGGGAACACAAGCACTAAACCAGAGTCATAACCTTCTGCTTTTATCCAACTCTCAAGAGATGGAGGGCAAAACAGAGATGAAGCACATTCTGAAGTTTGAGAGTTCAGAGATATTTGAAGAACATTGCACTTTTATTTGACTTCTGCTGTCTGCAGGAGAACAAATCTCAATTGAAGAGCTGCCACTCAAGATTTTTTTTTTTTTAGCTGAGGTGTGTGTCCAAATGTGTAGGTATTTTGCTTCGATTATATATAAGCGCTCCTGTTTTTATCATTATATGAAAGCAGTATTTAGCTAAATTAATAAATGAATGAATGAATGAATGGATACATTTTAATAACATAATTTTTAAATAGATAAAACTGTGTGTGCAACCATTTTGTTTTGATTACTGAGTATTTTGCGACATTTAGCAAATAAATAAATAAATAAAAACATTTTAAGTAAAAAATAATAAAAATAGCCAATATATATTTTTAAATAAAGAAATAATGTGTGCAAACATGTAGGTGTTTTGCTAGTCTATGATTACTGAGGGAATAAGCACTCCTGTTTTCCATCATTATATGAAAGTAGTATTTTGCAAATAAACAAATGAATAAATAATTTTTATTAATAAATAAATTAAAAAATGTGGGTGTTTTGCTATAGTCTTTGATTACTGTGTGGAATGAACAAATAAATAAAGAACTAAATACATAACTAAATAAATAAACAACATATGCATGCACTCATGCAAAATTTAGCAAAATATTTAGAAATATTTATATTAAAATATTTTTAAAATATCATTTTCATTAAAAAAATACAAAATGTAAATAATTTTCCTTCAATGAAGAAAGAAATAGGTGTTTTGCTAGTCTTCAATTACTGAGGGGGTAAGGACTCCTGTTTTTCATCATTATATGAAAGCAGTATTTTGTAAATAAAGAAATACATAAGTTCTAATAAATAAAAATGTGTTTGTGCAACCCTGTAGGTGTTTTTCTTGTCTTTTATTACTGAGTGGGCTAAATAAATCAACAAAAAAATAAATGACAGATTATTATCACAGATCCTTGTCCTTCTGAACTCAATTTCATCCCCAGACCTCTGTTATAAGCCTTTAAATCTCTAACAAAGACATGTCAAAGATGGGCCACAAAGGCCACAAGTGAGCGCTCCGCACTGCCGCGGCTGCAATGTTCTCTGTGTTAATGGTTGGCGCCGCTGTTAATTTGACACGGGATCTTTATGAGTCCCTGAGTCACTCTCATGGAGTGTGTGCGCACCTGTGTGAGCGCAGGTCAACCGGACAGCATTTATCTTCACCGACACACTGATTAGATGCAACCTCTTGTCGTCCCTGCTATTGTTTCACAGCACTAATAGCCTTAATGTTCAAATGAACCCTGATCTAGGGTCAGTGACACCTCTGAGCTCATAACTGAGATCAGGTCTGAAACATTTACTGAGACTAGCTGTCTGTGATTGGGGTTAATGCAAATATCATCTATGTCACAGAGGCAAGGAAGTTCATCTTTCAGACTACGCAAAGAAAAAGATGTTGGCATTTAGAGTGGCATTAGATAGACAGTGTGATATAATCCTAAAACGCTAAAGTGTTTGACATTTCATAAACGAAAAGAAACACTTCGGTAATAAGATCCATTGTTCAGCCGACATCCTATTAGCTCTAATACTGACAGTAAATGAGCCATTGAAATGAACCCACAGAGATATGGAAAAATACAACCTGGAAAATGAAGCATTTTAAAAGCAAACTGGGTTTGGATTGCAAGCCGTACAATTGTTGGACAGAGTCTGCGCTCGCAGAGGTGCATTTAATCACCAGAGCAAGAGAGAGTAATGATCTCTGGCCTGTGATCTGACGTCTGAAGACTCCCATAGTAATGGAACAGCAAGATATCATAGTGTGAAGCATGACTCTGTAAATCTCTATGTCTACACTCATCTGGATACGTTTGAAAATGGTGTTTTTGTTTCGAAACCCAAACTTGTGTTTTTCTCCAAAAAAGTTTCTTGTCCACACTGACAAGCACTAAAAAGTACTTTGTATACATAAAACGTAATATTTTATATATATTTTTGAAGCCAATTTCTTTGGCTTCAAGTTCACTGAGATGACAATAAAGAAATAAATGCTATTCTTCTGCAATCTTGTGCAGTTTATCTTGTGCAACTAAATAAACAAAAATAAATAAATACACATAAACAAATTAAAGTAACAAACAAACAAACAAACATGTGCGTGCAACTCTGCATGTGTTTTCTTTTGATAACGTAGTGGCTGTTTAGCAGAATATTTAACAAAATACATTTTTTAATGAAAAATTAAAAACGTAAAACATTTTTAGAAAATATTTTTTCTTAAGTAAACAAAGAAATAAACGTGTTCTTACACTATTCAGACACAGCCAGATCATTTCCATAATGACCAGCGCAATCTACCAAGAGCAGCGCAAATTACCACCTGCTTTAAGACATGCTTTTTTTGGGCGTTAAATAATGGCGCAATTACCAGTAATTTGACGAGCGCAAACGTTAGTAAACCATGTTGCATGATTCATTTTAATACTCTCCTCCCATAAATGTTGCGTCTGAAAATTTTCAGCGCTAATTCTTCACTGCGCGTCTTTGGTAAATCCTCACATTACTATTTTAACGCCAAAAATGGTTTGTGCTGGCGCAAGCTGTTAGCATCATTTTAACAGCAAAATATCAAGTTCAAGTTCAAGTTCAAGTTGAGCTTTATTGTCATTCCGCTACATGTGTGGACATGTAGTGGAACGAAATGTCGTGTCTCGCAGGACCACGGTGCTACATACCAGTTAAACATACATAAACATCGCAAGTATAAGGAGAACAATAGAGCTATACAACAGTTAACCATCTGACTATACATATACTATAAATGCTATCACTACTATACCTTTTTGACTACAAATACACAAAATGAGACTGTAAAAGAACTTTACATAAATACTGTACATGAAATTGTGCAAATGAGATATTTGTGCATAAAATTGTGCTAAGAAATATATTCTGTACATTAAATTGTTGTGCAGAAGAGAGATTTGGGGGAAGCAGCGCATAGTGCAAAATGATTTTGTAGTGCAATGTTCAAGCAAACATATATTATACTATTGAGTCTTTGTAGCAAGGAGTGTTTATAGAAAGTGGCCAGTTGCATATAGTGGGATGAGTACGTTACTACAGGTGGTTTGTATAGCCCACTCACCTGTGTGTAGCACACTCAGGATTGCACTTAGAAGTTGTCAACAGTATTAATGAGTTGGGTGGGTGGGTGGGGGGGCTGAGGTGTTCATGGTTTCAGAGGGGGACAGGGAGACTAGAGTAAAGAGCTCTCACAGCCTGGGGAAAAAAGCTGTTGAGCAATCTGACAGAGCGAGCTTTGATACTCTGGTACCGTCTTCCTGATGGTAGGAGCTGGAAGAGGTTGTGGGAGGGATGGGTGGGGTCCTTCACGATGCTGGAGGCCTTGCTGGAACATCGTGCAAGGAAAATGTCCAGGATGGATGGGAGAGGGGCACCGATGATCTTTGCGGCAGTGTTCACTGTCCGTTGTATTGTTTTGGGGTCAGCAGCACTGCAGTTCCCGTACCAAGCAGTGATGCAGGTGGTCAGCACACTCTCAATGGTGCCCCTGTAGAATGTGGTGAGGATGGGTGGAGGGAGACTTGCTCTTTTCAGCCGGCGGAGAAAGTGTAGGCGCTGTTGTGCCTTCTTGGAGAGTGACATGGTGTTGGTGGTCCAGGTGAGATCCTCTGTGATGTGCACCCCCAGGAATTTAGTGCTGCTGACTCTCTCCACAGTCGAGCTGTCGATGGTCAGTGGGGGGTGGTCAACGGAGTTCCTCCTCCTGAAGTCCAACACAACCTCCTTTGTCTTCCCCACATTGAGGGACAGATTGTTAGTGCCACACCATTCAGCCAGCTGTGCCACTTCCTCTCTGTAGTGCGTTTCATCGTTGTTGCTGATGAGACCTACCACTGTTGTGTCATCAGCGAACTTGATGATGTGGTTGGAGCTGAACTTGGCAGTGCAGTCGTGGGTCAGCAGGGTGAAGAGCAGCGGACTGAGCACACAGCCTAGTGGGACACCTGTGCTCAGTGTGGTAGTGCTCGAGGTGTTGTGGCCAACACGGACTGACTGAGGTCTTCCGGTTAGAAAGTCCAGGATCCAATTACAGAGGGAATTGTTAAGCCCCAGCAGGTTTAGTTTATTTATGAGCTGTTGTGGGATTATTGTGTTGAATGCCGAGCTGAAGTCAATGAACAGCATGTCTTTATTTTCTAGGTGGGTAGGAGCCAGGTGGAGGGTGGAGGAAATTGCATCGTCCGTAGAGCGGTTTGGGCGGTATGCAAACTGGAGCGGGTCGAGTGTGTTGGGGAGGCTGGTTTTGATTTTTTGCATGACTAACCTCTCAAAGCACTTCATCATGAATAGAGTCAGTGCTATGGGATGGCAGCGGTTTAGACAGGACACAGGTGATTTCTTTGGTACCGGTATGATTGTTGTGGATTTGAGACATGTGGAGACGACTGCCTGGCTCAGCGAATAAATCTGTTAGGACATCCGTCAGCTGTGCAGCACAGTCTTTCAGTACACGGCCAGGTATGTTGTCAGGACCCGCAGCCTTGCGTGGGTTAATCCTAGATAGGGTCTTCCTTACGTCGGCTGGAGACAGACAGAGCGCCTGGTCGTTGGGAGGTGTGGGCAGTTTTTGTGCAGGTGTGTCATTCTGCATTTCAAACCGTGAATAAAAGTGGTTGAGTGTATCGGGGAGGGATGTGTCATCATCACAGGCCTGTGGCGGGGGCTTGTAGTCAGTGATGGTCTGAATGGCTTGCCACAGGCTCCGTGTGTCTCTGCTGTCTGTGAAGTGATTGTTGATTTTTTGAGCATATGACCGTTTTGCAGTTTTGATGCCACAGGACAGATTGGCTCTTGCTGTTTTGAGGGCTGCTTTATCTCCTGATCTGAATGCTTCATCTCGGATTTTTAGCAGCCCGCGAACCATGGCTTCTGGCTGTCATCCATGGCTTCTGGTTTGCACGTGTGGTGATGGTCTTGGTGACTGTTACATCATCAATGCACTTTTTGATGTAAGCAGTCACAGTTTCAGTGTACTCCTGCAGGTCTGTGTGGTTGTTGTAGGTGGCCGCCTCTTTAAACATGTTCCAGTCTGTGTCCTGGAAGCAGTCCTGCAGTGCTGAGGTAGCATTGTCTGGCCATACTGTGATCTGCTTTTGAACCGGTTTGGAAAGTTTGAGAAGTGGTCTATATGCTGGGATTAACATAACAGAGATGTGGTCCGAGTACCCGAGGTGGGGGCGGGGTTCAGCTTTGTATGCATTTTTCTCTGTTGTATAAACAAAGTCCAGTGTGTTATTTCCCCTTGTAGCAAAATTCACATGTTGGTAGAACTTTGGCAAAACTGACTTTAGGTTTGCGTGGTTGAAATCACCGGCTATGATGAAAAAGCCGTCGGGGTTATTTGTTTGTTGTTCGCTGATGGCGCTGTAGAGTTCACGAAGCGCGTCCTTAAAATATCCCACCACTGGTACATCCAGGTTGCACTGAATTGCCATTTCATCCAAAACATGACTAAAATTTCTGCCATCTTTGCATGAAAGTAATAAGGACATTGTAAAAAGTAACAACTTTAGATCAATCCAAAAATACTCTTATTATACATGCACCCTTTTTGTAATGATATTTCAGTTTTAAACACAATATTAATTTAAACGTATCAATCTTTTGACCAAATCATGCATGTCTACACAATGGAAATTGTGTCTGCATTTTCTTTGGCTTCATGTTTTATCTTCAGTGCAACACAAAAGCAGCTACGCTATATTAGAAGTCCTCTGTGAAGCTTTTCAGATTGTGCACATTCAAATTTCCTGTTTTAGTGAAGTATATGCTCAGTTTTTCTCCTTCAGTGAGCAGGTTTGCATTGTAATATGAAGAACTTCTCTCTCTTTTGAGATGTTGATGCATGAGAAAGCTATTGCAGGACCTCAGAATCAGATGAATGTAGTGCAGGAATCACATGGGTTACTTTTGTTGTACGTTTGAAACATGACAACCTCAGTTCCTATTCAGTGTTTTATGGGAAAGAGCATGTAGTAATTAGTAAAGGATGACTATCCCATAACTGTTTCATTGCACACTGAAAAAAAAATACAGTAGCTTCACTTTTCACTCAGAAATTGCTAGTAAATTTCACAGTTAACCAGTAGCACAATGAATTAAATGTGCAACCTTTTGAAATAAAAAAAAATACAATCTTCTTGTAAAAGTTTTATGATGAATCACATGTCCTATTCTACATTTGTAAGTCGCTTTAGATCGAAGTGTCTGCTAAATGATATGCTTTGTACAGTAAATGTGTTTAACTGCTCGATGACTGCACAAGAATATTATTGAAAAATTGCTGAGCAGGTCAACTTTTTAATCAGACATGTGCATGTCTGTTTTTTAATTATTATGGATTTAGTTAATTGTTGAATCAATGATTATTCAGTAACACTTTACGATAAGATCTGATCAACATTAACTAACAGTGAGCAATTCGTTACAGAATTTATGAATCTTTGATAACATTAGTTAATAAAAATGCAACTGTTCATTGTTAGCTCAAGTACATTAAATTATACTAACAGATACTTTCTGATAACAAATAACTTTTGATTTCAATAATGTATTAGCAAATGCTCAAATGTACATGAACTAAAATTAATGCATGCTTTAGGAGTATTTTTATTGTTAGTTCATCTTACCTAATGGAGCTCGCTAATGTTAACAAATGAAACCTTATTGTAAAGTGTTACAGATGATTCCACAAATCTGCCATTTCTTTTACTTTAGGCCTAATAAACAGTCTTTCCAAAACACTTTCAGCTCTAATGCATGTCCATCTGGCTCTTAAAAGACACACAACTCCTGACATCTTCACATAAACACTGTATCAAATTGTCTCCAAAGCTATATTTCTATTGCATTCACGAGCCTTTCATCTATCTTTCCTCATACCTCTTCATTCTCATACACATTCCCACTCATTTAAAAACTTCCTAGAACATCTAGAAACATATTTGTCATTCTGACAGGACATCGAAAAAACATCTGCGCTGCACAAACTCTCTCGATCTCCCTTTCTCTTACCCTCAGAGAAGCTGATAAGCCCGAGCAGATGAAGCAGCTTGAGCGAAGCGCACACGATCAACACGATGCCGAGCGTCTGCAGACCCTCTGTTTCCCACATGGTGTTTACGGCGACCCCCTGCTCCTGCTCATGCCACCTGCCTGACTCTCCTCCTGACCCCGCGCCAAACTCCTCCTCGCTCCAGTTTCCTCCCGCCGCCGGTGCGCACTGGCTGGGCAGCCCGAGGCACCCACGTGGCAAATCCAGCCTGCGAGGCTGCTGAGCTCCACCGCTCGCACAGAAGAGTCAGAGACGCGAGTGTAAGTTTGAAATGTGTGTAAGCAGACTGAGGGTTCAGTGAGGGGAGGAGGGTGCGGAGACAGAGAGAGAGAGAGAGAGAGAGAGATGAAGGGAGGGAGGGAAAGGAAATGAGGAGAGCGGTGCAAAATTATAGAGGAAAAGTGTGAAGAAGAAGTCGTATTCAGTCGCTTTGTCTTCCTGTCCTGACTTCCTTCACTTAAAACCAGTTTAATCCAATTCCCACCTAATTTACACCACTGATGCATATCACATGACCTGTAATTCAGCACAAGATGCTGAAAGCAAAAATCAATGCATAATGAACTCATCCTTTAAATGCTTTGACTGTGCATTTATTTACACGAGGTCTATACTCTAAGGAAACCTACAGAATTGATTACATGATTAAAGAGGAAAGTCAATAAACAGCTAAAGTGCACTGGCTAAATGAGCCTTAAAGGGACAGTTCACATTATGTTTTGCAATTATTTATTCACCCTCACGTTGTTCCTGATCCACACTGCTGTTATTGTTTTCAGTATTATAATAATAATAATAATAATTCATTGTATTTGTGGGCGCCTTTCAAGACACTCAAGGACACCTTACAATAATAAAATACATAATTAAACAGAGGGAAAAAAACAACACCACAATAAACAATAATACGAAAAATCAATACCCAGTGACACAACTAAAATCACTCAGGATAAGCCAATCTAAAAAAATGAGTTTTAAGACGTGATTTAAAAATTGAAAGACTAAGGCTATTACGTATATCTTGAGGTAAGGTATTCCAAATCGTCGGAGCAATACAACTAAAGGCTCTACTTCCCATGGTAGTCAAACGTATAGATGGTACAACAAGAGTCACAGAAGCAGAAGACCTGAGGGATCGGGTAGGTACATATACATGAAGAAGTTCACTCAGATATGAAGGTGCTAAATTATGAAGAGCCTTATAAGTAAAAAGTAAAATCTTAAATTGAATACGATATCTGATTGGAAGCTAATGAAGGTGCCTTAAAACTGGAGTAATATGTTCATTCGACGGTAATCGTGTAATGATCCGAGCTGCTGAATTCTGAACCATCTGAAGTTTATGAATAAGTTTCTGTGAAACACCACTAAGCAGAGAATTACAGTAGTCAATTCGAGACGTGACTAATGCATGCACGAGGACAACAGTACCATTAATGGAAAGAGATGGTCGAAGATGATTAATATTTCGCAGATAGTAATATGCGGACCGTGTAATATTATTTACATGTGCCTCAAAAGACAGTACTGTCAAGGATGACACCCAGACTCTTGACTTGAAAAGAAGGAGAGATAACAGAGTCGTCGATAGTAAGTGTAAAACTTCCACAATTTCACAGTTTTGATTTAGTACCTACTAATAAAATTTCAGTCTTTGCACTATTAACTTTAAGAAAATTGCATGTAAACCATGATTTAATTTCAGAAAGACAAAGCAAAAGAGCGGAAGACGACAATACTGAATTAGGCTTCGACGACATATAGAGCAGGGTGTCGTCTGCATAGCAGTGAAAATTTATATTAAATTTACGGAAAATCCATCCTAGAGGCAGTAAATAAACAATGAACAGAAGAGGGCCTAAGACTGAGCCTTGAGGCACACCACTGGTTATCTGAGATATCCGCGATATAAAATTTTTTATTTGAATGAACTGAGTCTGACCAGATAAATATGATTTCAACCAATCAAGAGGTATACCAGTGATCCAAATAGAAATCAACCTCTCCAATAGAATGCTATGTGATATAGTGTCGAAAGTTGCGGTTAAATCGAGAAAAATTAGTATTGATAAAAGTCAAGAATCCGCAGCCATTAACAGATCATTTGTGACGTTAATAAGTGCTGTCTCCGTGCTATGATATGGACGATAGGCAGACTGAAATTGCTCAAGTTATTCTCAATTAAATGAGTATGAACCTGCTGAGCAACAATTTTTTCCAATACTTTAGAAAGAAAAGGTAAATTAGAAATGGGTCGAAAATTTTCTGGGTTATTACAGTCCGCACCAGGTTTCTTAAGTATGGGAGTTATGGCCGCTACTTTGAAAGATGAAGGAATAGTACCAGTAATAAGAGAAGAATGTATAATTTGAGTTATCAAGGGTAATAAAGAAGGTAAACAGAACTTAACGAGATGTGTGGGAATAGGGTCTAACTGACAGGTCGTAGACTTCGATTTTTGAACACATTCAGCTATTTCATTCGCCGTGGGCAAATGAAAACTAGAAAAAGCAGTTAGAGTGGAAGCATCGTGAAGAGAGAAGAGTGAACCACATGCCCCATTATTGGGAGGTAAATTCTTATGAATGATTTCAATTTTATCGCAAAAATAATTCATAAAAGTATCACATGTAGTGTTAGAATGTGAATGTAATGAAAAAGCATCTGGTGGTCGCAAAATATTATTCATTGTAGAGAACAATATTTTTGTATTCCCACCACCAGAGTTTATCAAATTAGCATAATAATTTGTTCTAGCAATAGAAAGGTATGATGCCATAAAAGCAGTCCGTTATGACTCACGAGCAATATTTCAATTCCTTCGGAAGTCATAGTTTTTTCATAGTTTTGTGTGAGAAACTTTTTGAATTTTAAGTGATTATTCACTCGCAAAACAAATCATTCATACAATCTTGTAAAAAAAAAAGTGTATCGAATGTGCGCTTAAAGTATATTTTTTAATATTTAATCTGCAACTGTCTTGCAGATTATATAATATTAACGAAATAAAACAGTTGTCTAACACATTTTTAAATTAAAACATACTTTTAAATCATTGTTTTAATACTCTTTAAAGAAGTGCACTTATTTTGATGTGCTGACTAATATACTAATTCACATTTGAAATACTCAGTTATAATTTTAACTGTAGTGTTATTCAATATTACATTTAAAGTTACTTTAAATAGACATATACTAAGTTGCAACTTCATTATTATTACAAATATGTAATTACAAATATATATGTGACAAAAATGGTATTAAAGAATATTTTAATGATCTTAAATGCTTGTTGGCAGGACACTTTAACCATATTTCAAAGACAGTGGGGGTAATTATGAAATTACATATACAAATGTACTTAAATCCTAAGTAGGTCAAAAAATTGATCATAAATTTCTGCTAATTGCTTTTAATATAAATTAAAACTATAATACAATTTATTTGCAATTAACATGCACAGAAGTGTCTGAAACATTACATTGTTCACACTTACAGTAAGTTTATACAGTACTCTTTTTAAAAGAAGTGTACTTCTTTTTCACTAGGTTAATGAAAGACCTATATAGAGATTCTTCACAATTATAAAAACAACAGCATATGGAATGAGGGTTAAAAAATAAATAAATAATGACAATGCCATTTTCAACTTTTTTTTTTTTTTACAAGTTCAACTTTCCTTTAAGCAAACGGAAGTAAACTTTTCATCTTAGAACTACTACTTTTTCATTCAAAGAGAGTGGTGTATACTTACTTTATAGCACCCTTAAAACCACTATCAATGCTCCTTCCTTAAAAATGCATGACTACTGCCACCTTCTGGCCCATAATATCAGCCAATGCATGGAGCTTCAGTTGAGAGATGTCAAAGGATTGTAACATTACACCAACACATCAGTTTCACAGTCTTACTAGATTTGCATTCATTATCCAGCATAATTCATAAACAGTGCCATTTGCATGTATTACTGTTAATTCAGCCGAATCTCTAACTGCTTAAAGTTCTCGTACCAAATGATTTTATTCCTTTTTTGGAGCAAATAATTTAGTGTAGGGTTATTAATGTCGCTCATGTAATTATGCAGATTATGCCTAAAGCCATTTTTAATTTTGCTCATTGTGTTTTCCCCCTCCATCTGCCTATAATAGCTTAGTTTTATTAAAACTATGACACTAGCCTTTGGGAATCATAAGGAATATGTAGCAACTCACAGTTTCTGCCCAAAAACGCATATGCAATGTTAAAAATTTTGATATACAACAGACATAAATGAATTCAGCATTCACTCCATTGACAGCTATGGCTGTTGCCTCCTGTTCTGTGTTGTCTTTCTGTGACATCTTTAAAGGTGATGTAAAATGTCAGAGAGTGTTGATGGAGAACCCTTACTGGGTCGATTTCTTATCTCTGTCAAGCATAGGATGTGTCTCAGATGTGAATGCTCTTTGTTCTTCGATTTCTGCGGGTTATAAAATCGATTTTGGCCAGAGATTACATATTTCCATTTTACGGTCAAAGCCTCTCTGTCCTGTGGGGACTCTTATCAAGCCTGGCCTGTCCAACGGAGGGTTATGTGAGGAAAGGCTGTCCTGATTCACACATACTGACATTCAGAGAGGCAAGCCAGGACTTACAACACAAACACGGCTCACAATTCAACTGCTTAACAGTATCCTCATTTAAAGTGTCAGAGGTGCCGTCACGTATCGATGATGACCTCTCTGTCAGTGAAGTCCATCACATGTTTACATTATGTGAAGGCACATTTGTGATTGATGCCTGCACATAAAACACACATGCAGAAAAAATGAAATAAATAAACACCTGTGCCTCAGACTCAGAAATATGAAAGTAGGGCTGCATGATATTATAAAAAACTGACATTGCAATATTTAAATAAAAAAATAACTACAGCAGTTTTTACTCGATGACTTGCTCAATTTGGAAAGAATTAATCATTCTAGAATGATTTTTTAGGGGAGTACATATGCATACGAAATAAAAAAAATATGAAAAATTACTGTTTGCTTTGAAGACTTTCCTTTAGGGCTGATCAAATTGGGAAAAACTTTAAAAAAAGTTGAGAATACACTTTAAAAGAGCCAATTCAAACCTCTTTTTTTTTTTTTTTTTTAGAAGTAAACCATAAAGTGAAAATCTCTTTCCACTTAGTTATCACTTTAGTTACTGTTTTTGACCCATTTAATATGTCTATAAAATTAGTATTATTATAACTTGTATTGTGATTATTATTAAATAAAAATATTAAACAAAATAAGAATATATTATGTTTATCATATATTTTTTATGTTACACAATTTTATGGTTGAAAAAATACATCTGTACTGAAAAAAAAATATATATATATATATACACACACACACACACATTTTTTCAGTACAGTTCAGTATTCTGTAAGTAATATTTTATTATTATATTCAGAAATTATGTATATACGTATATACATAATTTACAAACATTATAAAAACTATATATATGTATTTCAGTTTCCCTTACTCCACAAACAAACAAATCCTTTAAATTTAATGGCCTTCAGAATAGAACAGGAATAAAAATGTAAGCATAAAACAATTAAAGAAGCATTCATTTTAAAGCCTAAACTGATTTATTGAAAGCAATACTGAAACTAGCAGCATGAGGAAAATGCACTATAAACACAAATCCAACTGTGTGTGCTTTGTGCTTGTTTAGTGCACTTGATGTTAACTGCATTATGTAAGTCCTTTTGGAATATTTGGAAAAATATGGTACAACTGTAGAATTAAAATATGTCAAAGTTCCTTCATTTTCAAACATTTAACCATCAAGCTTTTATTTTGGCTGAAAACCGGAAAAAGCCTATAAAACGTCTTTGCTGGCAACAGGTTTATAAATGATGTGGCGAAATGGTTAGCAAATGATGCATTCCCAAATGCGTGCTAAAGCGACCCAAACTCACCGCATATTCAGAGATGAGTTTGTCTGAAAGACAATAACTACAAACCAGGCTGCTCGGAGATACTGAAAACACTGGATCATGCTTGTGTGTAAATGAACACAGTACCTTGCTTCACTCTGAAACCCACTGTGCATATTAAACTGGAGCCTTCCGGTTTTGATAATCGTGTTAAGCTTTATCACGTTTTAGACATATTTTTTGATATTCCATGCAGTCTTATAAGAATGGTAGCTTTCAACACTATATCTAACAACCTTCTCCCTTTGCTGATGGCTGAAGACAACAACAGTCTAGTCTCACTATCTCATTCAAAATTCATTCATGACACTGGTAGCTTCAAGACCTCATTGTCTTTTATAAGCATAAAATTTAAGTGCTTTTAAGTGTTCACTAAAACAATGTAAAAAATACACTGTAATTTGTGCCACAAAAACAGCTGTGCAGTGCCTCAGGTAGGCTATAATTACATGCTCTATGGCAATATTTGCAATACTATAGAAAGCAATGTTGGTTTCCAATATTTAGAAAGCAGTGAAATTAGCCCGTCATATCCTCAAATCCCCAAAAGCACTGAGCGTGAAATGTAAGCAATTAAAGCCTGTGAACCATGGCGGCCCTGAGCGCTGCTGAATACACAATTGAGGGTGAAATAACAGCTTCTGCCCACAACAAACAGACCACAAAGCTTAAGAGAAGTTATCAGGTGTCTAGCTCTCCACCTGCCGCCCGAAGTGCCCTCTAATGTGTTTATTAAATCTCTGTACAATATTTTGTAATGGCTCAAATCGAAGTTTAACTGCCCCCAGTTCAAGCAGGACCCTGGTGGTCCGAAAAACAAGATGCAGCCTTGGTATTTGATGCAATGAAAATGATGCAACATTCAGTAAGATAAGCATTGTTGTTGAAACTGCTGTTTGATATGAGAGTGTGTGGTTTTGGTCCAGCACAGCCGGCTGATGTGGTTGGAGAGAATTATATTTCTGGCAACTGGCTGGGATAGATGGCTTAAAATCGGCTTAAGGAACAAGGCGTTTGTCTGAAAACACTGACCTGCACTTCAATCTATCAGTCAAGAACAGAAGAACGTGGCAGTTTTAATGTGTACGTTGTAGATTTATAGTGTAAATCTGAAGGATTGTCTGAGAAGTTAGTAACAAGAATGGAACTTTGATGAATTTTTTTTAAAGAATAATCTGAGCAATGTAATTCTACATATTCATTTGAACAAATGAGAATGCTGTGGAAGCCCGTTTCTGCCATGAATATGACAATATTATATTCTGATTTTTTTCTCAATTCTGAGCAAGTCTGAATTATGAAATTGTGAGATATGAACTTGCAATTCTGCAAAAAGAAAAAAAAAATACAAATTTCACCAGAATTGTGAGATATAATCTCAGAATTGCAAGATGTTTACTTGCTATTGCTATATAAACTTGCATTTCTCAGAAGAAAAGTCTAATAAGATAAATTCATAATTTAAATAAAAAAGTCAGAATTGTGAAATAAGTCACTTCTTTATTTTGTATTCTTTTGCAGAAAAAAGAGAGAGAAATAAAGTCTTAGATATAAACCAAAAGTTCTGAGAAGAAAAGCCAGAATTATGAGGAAAAATATAGCTGTTACCTTTTTATTTTTTTTATTTTTATTTGTGCTGGAAACAGATATACTGTAGAATGCCAACTTTTCTCCTTTTTGTTAAAGTTAGTTTTTCTATCTTACCAGAAAAGGAAGACTGCCAATTTTAAACATGTTTAATTGCTGATGGTTAACTTTGTCAAGGAGGAGATTTTGGGTCTTCAAACAAAACCCGCTCAGAATGGCTTTCGATGTATTACTTGTCGCTGGAAACTTTTTATATTGCACCTGGTTAGGACACAGCATTTCTGACATTTCTAGGACAGGAACATTTGAAGAAAATTGCATGCCATTTGATTGTTGTGCTGTCAGCACAGATATATGAGTAGCTTTTAAATGTCAAGAGCTTTATGTTCCATCACTTGTGAAAAATAATTGGTCAGAAAACGTTTTGGATTGAAGATAAATGACCTATCAAATTACTATAATTTTCTTCATGCAGAAAAAACATCAACCTAGTGTGGGGCAGAATAGAAAAGACATGCCTTCAGACAAAAGGATTGAAAAAAACAAAGTAATACTGAAACCCAAACGAAGAATGAGAAAGATGCACAATTTGACATATTACCAACTGGCAGCATTTCCAGACAGAAACACATTTTATCAGTCAAAATGACAACAGATAATGACTGTGTGTTTTGTGGCTGCTGCTTCAGTCTCTTCATCTGGAGCAACAAATCAAGCTTTACTTTTTAAATGTCTCCTCAAACTATTCCAGCGCAACTATTAAAGAGATAGTTCACCCAAAAATGAATGTTTTCTGTTAATTTACTCACCTTCAGGCCATCCAAGATCTAGGTGACTTTTTTCTTCCGTAGAACAGTAAAGAAGATTTTTTAACTGAAACTGTGATCCTTGGCGATTCATACATACCGTCACTTTAAGAGTCAAAAAAGCACATAAAGGCATTGCGAAATTAATACCAATGGCTCCTGACGATATATTGAGTCCTTATGAAGCAAAACGATCAGAAATTTAACATTATTTACATTATTACCTGTAATCCAGAGCCTGAGGCAAAAGGGAAATCCGACTCTTTTCTGTGAACTAGTTCTTTCAGACAATTTGTTTCAAAGAACTGGTTCAATTCACTAGTTCATTTATGCAATCATGCAACAACGTAGCATATGCAGAGTTATATAATTATTAAAGCACCTAATGATTATGTGAAACGTGGATGTTTTACATGTCTAAAGCAACTGGTTCAAATAGTTCACCAAAAAGAACCGGTTCAAAAGAATTTTTCATTCACCATCATTCCTGACTGTTTGTCTGAGGTTCTGGATTACAGGTGATAATGTTGTAAATAATGTTTAGTTTCTTGCACAGACTGATTGTTTCGCTTGATATATCATCAGGAGCCATGGACATTAATTTTGTGTTCCTTGATATGCCTTTCAGCTAAAAAATATACTGAAATTCTACTGAAGAAAAATTCATCTACATCTTGGATGGCCTGAGGGTGAGTAAACTAACAGCAATTTTCATTTTTGGGTAAAATATCCCTTTAAGACTACAGCTTCTTTGACAGTGTCAACACATGATCCACCCATGTGTTTAGTACATGGCTTGTGCAAGCGGTTACAGAAACTTTGCAAGTCTTAAAGAATAAGAAGAGACATAAAAACTAGGGCTGTCAGTTTAACCACAGGTTTAGTGCAATTAATTATTATTATTATTATTATTTTAAAGTCAGTGATAGACTTGAAAAGAAGAGGAAATAAAACTAACATAATTTACTGACTTCTAAAACTTTCTTTCCTCATCTGTCACAATGATGTCTTTGAATGGCCCATATCTTCATTTGTAGGTTTTTCTTGATTAACTTTTCTGATTGGTTCCAAGTAACTGAACATGGAATAAATAAATAATTCAATTAAATTTATTATAATTCATTGAAAAGAAAGAAGCCAGAAAAAAAAAAAAAAACATGCAACATGAAACGTTTCTATCAACGTCAATAATTTTCCTAACACCAGAAGCTAATAACTTTACCTATTCTGGCATCAGTGCACATTTAACAAGCAGCCTGCAGCAAATGAAGAAGAAAGAGACTCAAGCGTCTCTGAAATACAAGAGTCGATGTGACAAGCACAAGGCTTTTGAATGACATTTATCCACTTGTGCCAGAAATACACTGGAAGCCTATAAAAAAATAATGTACACAAAATGTGATGAGCTTTGATTTGGTCTGACAACATACAAATTACCTGCCAATATACACTCCTACAGTAAATTATGTGTTATTTAACTTAGATCTTTTATTCTAATGGAAAGAACAGTCATCCTGAATGAACCTGAGGTTAAATGCATTGTCGTAAAAATCAAACATGAATGACAAAAGCACATTTCCATAGTTTTGCATTAAAACTGCAGTTACGCTCAACATGTGAAACCAAACTTCTTTCTGTTAACAGGATTATTTTTCTCATCTCGCTTTCATTTGGTTTCAGTCACAGCATCCAACCTGGACTGAAACACGCACCTGCGCCCACACACACACACACACACACACACACACAGAGAGAGAGAGAGAGAGAGAGAGAGAGAGAGAGAGACACTGATGGTTTATTATTGTGACAGAATCTGATTGAGCACAATAAAATAAAACAGGATATAACCATAAAAAGTTACCTGAAATAGCATAAATGTTAACTGAAAAAAAAGTCTACAAAAATGACTTAAATATTAGCAAGAAAATATTCAAAAAATTCGAAACGTTGATAAAATATAAAATCTAATGTAAATTTAAATCTAATTAGACGATTAAAATCTAAAAATCTTAAAAATCCTAAAATCTAATAAATTATTACAATCTAATATAAATCTAAATATTAATAAAATAAAATTACCCTAAAATAACACTGTTGTAGTTTGTTTATTTGTTTTGCTTTTTTTGGACAGCAGCCTTGTGGTTGAAAAACTGATTATCTAATTAACATCCTAGACTGCAAGTCAAAACCATGATCCTAAAATGCAATTTATGCTGTGAAATTGTAGGTTATGCTAACACATCAAATATGCCAAGGCATCATCATCTTCCACCTAGTTTTTCCTGTATTACATTGCAGTTATTTCAGGCTTTAGGACATATTGTGAAATTGACATTAGAAATGAATAGGAAAGGAGATGAGGAGTGACTGCCATGATTATGGTCTTAAGAGGCATTAAATCAGTATTTTAACCAAATCTCATGCAACAACTGTATTGTTGTAATGCCACCAAGTGGCTGAAATGTATTACTACAAGATCCTGTCAAACATTCACACAACTCCCCTGAACAAAGACTCACTGCGTTGCCTATATGAGCAGATAATATATCAGATAGTATTATCTGCATTTTCAATGACAATCACACAGTCTCATATAGTAGGCATAACAGCATACGTCTGAAAGCGTGCTGTACAGTACACACAGAAGGACAGCAGATGGCCGTGAGAGCAGTGGTCTCGGGCCTGACAGGTGACTGATTGGTGCCAGTGTGTGTGCATTTGGTTTCACACTGATTTACACATGGACTAACACCACCCTACTCAATACCCTCCTGCACCGATCCTGCACTGCACTGCCATCAACTGACTTGTTTGATCCTCCCTTCTGAAAGAGTGTCATCACAGAATATATAGAAGAATAGTCTGTTTTCAGTGATCAACATTTGAATGTTGTTGCACATTTCCTTGTTTAAAAGAAGTACACTTTAGCATACTTTAAAAAAAGAGTATCTACTATGAAAATAATGCACTTTAAAAGAATACACTTAAGTGTGAACTGAATGTAATGTTTTTGGACACTTAATTGCATGCTAACTGCATTTACATGAAAGTGTAATATAGTTTTAATTTATATTTAATGCATTTAGCTGAACTTTAGAGCGCTTTTTGCATAAGTAGGACTTAAGTACATCTTTATAGGTAATTTTATAATTACATCTATTGTCTTTGAAATATGATTAAAGTACTACTGAATGTACTGACAAGCATTTATGATAAACTAAAATAAACTTTAATGTCATTTCTATAGAAACTTTAAAATATTTGTGATTACAATTTAGTACATTTAAAATATATTAAATTTAAATGTAATATCAAATAACACTAATGAAGTACTTGTGCTTTAGTATGTTACTCAACACATCAAATTAAGTGTACTTCTTTAAAGCATGACAAAAGATTACTAAAAAATTCTGATTTAAAATGGACTTTAATGTAACATTTAATTTTATATTGTTACAAAGGGCACTTTTTAAATCTGTACTTAAGTGTGTTAAGGAACAGTCATGAAATTGTCTAGTTTTAAGTACTCTTAAGTGGACTTTTAAATTTTTTAATTAGTATTAGATTCAAATAGTTTTTTTTTAAAATATACTTTTAAGATTTAAAGTATACTGTACTAGTGCACATTCAAAACATTTAAGTGCACTTCTTTTCACAAGTGTTATCATGTTCCCTTTACTGCTCACTTTCTACTTCAGTCTGCTGCAATCACAGAATTGTGTTTGCTGTTTGGGATCCTGTCAGAAGCGTCATCTGTGCTCTAATGTCATCTGATATCATGCCTGTGTTGTTCGGGGCACGCTGCCGTCACTCACTGTCACTCCAGCAGAGACGAGGTGACTTGGGTGAAAGAAGCCATTTGCATCCGACCGCGTAAACGATCTATTTTTAACTGCAAGTCAGGGAGGGCACAGATTTACTCCAGAAAAGACAACATGAGACTCAGATTCAGATTAAATGTCTTTAAAAATAGAAAAATTAAAATAAAATATTTTACTGCTTGCTAAAACCTCTTGACCAGTTAAAGACAACCATCTCTTAAAGGGACAGATCACCTAAAATATCAATTCAGTCACTATTCTATTCTATTCTATTCTATTCTATTCTATTCTATTCTATTCTATTCTAATTTTCACTAGAAAAAATTGCTTTCTGTTTGTTTCAGAAAGCTACTTTTATGGAGCTTGTAGGGGGAAAAAAACTGCAATGCAATTTAGAAAAATCATATATATTATAAATTTAGGTAACATTTTCAATTATTTTTAAAATATATTTTACATTTTTAATTTTAGTTAATGTTTTAGTAATTTTGTTATTTTTTATTAGCTTTTTTTTTTTAAATGTGTCTTTTATTTTTTATTTTTTTTAGTTATTTTAGTACATCTACTAAATGAGAAATATTGCCTTGAGAACTAGCTGAAATAGAATAAGATTTTTTAAAAATATCATTTAATATTATATTTATATATAATTTAAGTTCATGTTTATTTTATTTCAGGTAATGAAAATGTTTTTATGGTTTTAGTTAACAGTAATAACCCTGCTGCTCTAACATACATAAAACATATCAAATCTAATCTTTACAAGGTAACCACACACACCGCTTGAAACAGATATACAGGAAGAGGAAATGTGATTTCAACATTGCAATAAATATTAATGATAAATCTGCAAAAATGCCACACTATTGGCTCTGGCAGGCTAATGCATTCGGCTTGGGAACGCTGCCATCATTGCATTCATTTGAATAATGCGCTGACACTGCAACCATCCAATTAGCTTCGTCTACACTCAGCAGACTATAAATCAATGAATTAATGGCTAATGTTAGCATAATCAGCCATTGTTTGCTCAAACTGTTCCTCCACACTTAAACTGAATGATGAATAAGATTATTGGTGATGTCAGTTGATTTATAATGTCTGGTGTATAAGACATTAAACTTTATTATAAAACTAATAATAGTAAAAAGTTTTTTTTTTTTTTTAATATTTAAAATCTAGGGAGTGACTCAACGTATTTGCCATCAATAATAAAGGACAAGTGTGTCACAAATCAGGCCTCTGTGGCTCCCTCCGATCACCACCAGAGGGATCCATCACCAGAGTACTAACCCATTCTTTCGGACTTCATTTCCCATAACCCCGTGCCTGGGACTGATCACCTGTACAGGTGTTGGTCACTATCTGGACTACTTAAGCTGTGTTCTCTCTTACCTCATTGCGAAGTCTTGTTCTGCCTAGCTGACATTACCAAGTGTTGATCCTGTTTGTTTCCCTGTTGCCTACCTGGGGCCCGTTTCAGAAAGGAGGTTAAGTGAAAACTCTGAGTATGTTAACCCTGAAATGAGGGAAACTCTGGGTTTTCCGTTTCAAAATGGGAGGTTTGTCAAACCCGGGAAAGCAGGGTAAGTCAAGCCCGTTTC